>JAODVN010155990.1:0-14854 GCA_025434125.1 Chologaster cornuta
TTTGGAAATAAGGTTAAAAAAAATAAAAAATATGTTAAGGGAAGAAACTTGCTTTTATTGCTTACCCAACTCTCTCACACTTGCAGCAGCAGTAGCAGCATACAAATATGCCAATAATAATGACGCCAGCAAGTACAGCCATGGTAATGATCAAGATCTGGAAGTTCACTGAAAAACACAGATTTAGCCTAAAACACATTTTCCATAATTTAGCCCAATCATTTAGCTATGTTTAAGTTGAACATATCACAATGAAAGCTTAGCCTATATTTAACGTATGGTTTGTCCATCCATACCCCAGCAGAGCCCCCATCTTGCATCAGTTAATGGGCACACACTGGCGGGAGGGAGGATGTTTCTCACTGGGTAGTCAACGCATTGTCTAGTTGACATGCACCACAAACACTGCAACATTATAACCAAATGTGCTAAATATTTTAGTTGTGCAGATAGATTAATATGGGCTAATGTGAATAACAAGTGACTAGCCTACAAATCTAGTGGTTATAATGTAGGCGATATTGTTGAATACATAACTTTCCTGATACAAAAATGTACAGCTCCTTACTGTTACATTCTCAAGGCATTTGTCACAACTGGTGTTCGATCTCAAGGCGCAAGGACCTGAAATAAAACAATGTGAAAAGGGTAGGTTTAAACAGGCTCTTTGCCTAGCATATGTGTTAGTTATACATTCCCTGACCCTACAGGTAATGTATTTTATCAGGACAATAACAGGTGTTGTGCCAAAAAGTGATTTCCTGACATAAAGTGATTTTGCGCGTTCCCGCAGAAGTTAACGTGCATTATGGCTCGTATTGGCTATAGTTAACAGGTTTAAAGGCTCGATTGAGCTATAAACTACCTAATATAACCACCATGCATGAAAGCAAGTCATTTTAAGGCAGAAACGGCATTTCAGTCACAAGTTGGAGGCTGAAATCACTTTTTGGCAAGCTAATGTGCATTATGGCTCGTATTGGCTATAGTCAACAGATATAAAGACCTGGTTAAGATATAAACTACCTTATTACTACTACTTTTTTGCATGGTGGTTATATAAGGTCGTTTATAGCTCAATCAGGCTTTTAACTATAGCCAATGCGAACCAGAATGCACTTTTCTGCCTCCGCGGGACCGCGCAAAATCACTTTATGTCAGGAAATCACTTTTGGCACAACACCTGTTAGTGCGAACGTTGTGCATACTACATCACATGGTAACTTCTGCATAACTACACAACTTTAACCCAGCCCCGCTCAAACCATAGAACTATGGCTCAAACAAACACCGTTACTTTAAATGTAAGAATATCACTTTGAAATCAAAACAATGCTAGCCCCGTTTGAAATGTAGGATAGAAATCGGTTGGCTAACTTGTCATATGACATCCACTTACTTGTTGCTGCAGTCGGAGTCACTGTCTGCGCATTCACTTGTACACAGCCGCATATAAATAGGGAAACTAATAAAAGTAACACTCTATGAAAGACGAACATTTTGTAAATTACGAAAGTTATAGCTTCACTAAGAGTTTGTCTACAATCTTGACAGCAACGAAATACAGTAGGATATGGCTATCCTACTGGAGCTAGCCTATCTGGGCAATAGGAGGGGTTAATATCACGTCACGTAGACATATGACATATGAAAACTGCATAAAAAATATGTTTTTAAAATATATATATATATATATATATATATATAAAGTGAGGAAATAAATATATTGAGTAGGCTAGAAAACATAAACAGACCAAGACAAAAAAACGTATGAAATACAATAATTTATTAAAGCATCTTTAAATTGAGTTATAAAACATAATTTTCTGCCTCCATCCTGCAAAAAAAAAAAAAAGCAGCACTGTCATAGTGAATGGCATGACAAGCTGTTGGTACAGCCGCCCGCAGCTTACCAGTGTGATTAAAGAACAATGGAAGATTGTGTGACTCTAAGTTGCCTTTGAATTTGTTAATATGGTGTCATATAGCTTGATTGGCATATGCCTGAATTATTTAGATCAACAGCAGCCAATACATTCTAGATATTGAGATGAGTGACAGTTCTGATCAAAAGCTCCCAAAATAAGCATGAGGGAACACTTGAGAGCACAACCAAAAGACCTAAATTAATGTCTGTATAATTGGACAATAGCAGGTATGTAACCTCTCAACATCTCTCTGCCCATGTCCATTCAGCTCCCATAATAAATAACCCACCCCTGCACAGCCTTTGACTAAAACACTTAAAACATCCTTCGAACACAGAAGCACCAAGCAATATAATGCTTGTTTCTCCTTGAACATTGATTTCAATCACATACAATTCTAAATATATGCTCAACACACAAATATAACAGTTAAAACCCACATACTATTCTAGCATTATTAATTACTTGCAGAAGCGCAAACAATTATTTTCATTAAATGGCACTTTTAGTGTATATATTCTAAATTAGTGGTCATAAGCATTGATTCTTGCTGCATTTAAAGATCTATAAAGGCATATACCTGTGTACCTTTTGAAAAACATTTTAACACAAGTTATAGCTACTACTGCAGCAAAATACTCCCATCCTATCAATTCCTAAAAGGCCATATTGTAACACAGTAACTGCAGCAAAAAAACGATTCAAACATGAATAATACAGTTGCAGTAAAACCTAGATAAGGCAAGGCCAGGGAGAGCATCCCTTGGTATAATGTCATATTAACCTGAGGGAATCTCCATTTCATTTTACACTGGTTACAATGGACTTCCTTATTCTGTGGAAAATTCACTTGCAGAGTGCTAAACAACTAATTTATACAGACATTATATGCTGAAAAACAGTTGAGAGGCAACTGTGAAATGATGAGGGCTTAAACAAAATTAACATAAAACACACATCTTGATTCTATGGCTGATTTCAGATTTTGAATCAGGCCATATTTGAGAACAGAATACTCACTTGAAATAAATGACCAGTGTAAGTAACATCAACACAGCTATTCAATTTGGAGATAACATGGTAGATACAAACTCATTGAAGATAATTGTAAAGCTTATACGTATTTGTGCAGATGCTATATTCTTTTGAACACCACAAGTCTACATTTTTAGTGTCTTTTTCAAAAGGAAAGTTGTAACCAGAGTTTTGTGCTGTAGAGAGAATTAAACCCTCTAAAACATCACTTTTTTTTGTCTCTTCACATTGTCCTTCCACGATTCATTTGAGATGGCTGTGGTTGATAATAACGACCAGTCCTGTTTATCACCTAATCCAGTTGGTCCCATAGCTGGAGACAGATCTTACACTGCAGCGCTTCTTGACGATCATGTTTATGTAGGCTTTCATGATCTTTGTGATTTCCCCAACCTGACAGGGTGCAAAACAAACACAGTCATCCCAACAGAAAGCCAACCAAGCTCATGGAAGTATGATATTGACAGCATTTCATGTTAAGCTATGGTAAACTCATACAGTTTTTGTATAATTCAGTGAATATCTCTCTCCTCACGGCCTAGCTAGCTGTCCGTTCTGTTTGTGCATTGACATTTTTTTCTGGTGTCACTACACAGCCCAGCCCTGGCTCTACACAACAGTATCGCAGCCTTGTTCAATTAGTAATCCTTACTAATTGTGCTGTGGAAAGCTCTAATAACCCATTTGCGGTAGTTTTTGTCCTGTGTACAGTATTTCATTGAACATCAGCATCTTAAAGGTGAATATGTACCTGTGGCGTTTCAAAGAACATTTCTCTCTCATCCACTGTGATCTTGTAGGTGCAAGGCTGTGGCGCACCAAAGAAAATGATGTGCTCGTATGGGAAGGTTTCCAGAGGCCTGGGCTCCCCTCTCTTGTAGACGGACACATTTTCCGCACTCACACTCAACCAGAGGTCGTGAGGGAAGCCCCCTTCTTTGCACTGAACACAGGGAGAAAGAGGGTGAGAAAAACAATGCTGACCAACAATGATGTTAGAAAGACAATTAAAAAAACATATCTTATCTTCAATGTCCATTTTACCTCGACGTCAAAGAGTGTGGATCCATAGCCAGGCCACTCTTTGATGATGGTCATGTACTTCAGCATTGCCTGGTGCTGGTCCAACCCTTTCAGACGGGACCACTTCTCCATGATGCTGGCTCTAGTGGCCGAGGTCTCCTCCTTGATCCACATCTCCAGCATCTGCTCTTCCTCCATGCGTTGCTTCTTCAGGGAGCCTGTTTTCAAGCCCCGACGCAGGGTCCCGTCCAGGAAGCTGGTCCGCCGCCGCTCCAGCGTCTGGCCCGTCCCAGAGGCCCCGGCGCTCACCTTGGTGAACTGCAGGATGCGGTGGCGTAGCCGGCCCACGGGATACACATTGTCCAGACTCCAGCTGACCCGCGCCTTGTCTCCGTGGAGGAACTGCAAGCGCAGGGCAGCCAAGTGCTGCAGGGTCTCCTCGGGGGCTGGGAAGTGGCCACTGGTGAGACTCTCGTGGGCCTGGAGGATTGATGAGGAAGTGCATGTCAATACACACACACACGCACACACACACACCTATCTGACCGTCACACACTCTTATTATTTCTACTTGCCTGCTCAAACATGAATGCAAACTCTACTCCTTCCTTGGGCATGCTCTCTACGTCCAGGAAGCAGTAGAGTTTAAAGTACAGTTTCCATTGACCAGTACCTTCCTCTTCCTCACTGCCAGAAAACCTGGGGGGAAAGTTACAAAGGCAGGCATTTATGTCTTTTGAATTTTGATTTTGATTTTTTACATGGCATTTTGTGTCTGTTTTGACAAGGAATCTATGAGCTATGTGCCTTAACTGGAACTAGTATCCATTTTTGACATGTCATACAACAGTAATAAAGTGTCTGCTTCCAAATGAACGGTTTCTGAAGATACCTTTCAAATTTGGCCAGAACGTCAGCTACAATGACCCTGCTCTCCACCGCTCTGTCAATAGTGTTGTTGTGTTCAAACAGCGCAAACATGTTTCGGCTGTCCTCCATAGCCAGGCCTCGTATGAGCTTTTCTACCACCTGGATAGAGCACAGAGAGATGTCAACAACCGCAATATCTCACTTGGGAGGACTTATGGTTTTCTCTTGAACTGAAACAGAATTAGACATCCAGCAATCATTTATACTAATACAATTCTGCCAGACCTATAAAACACAGACCTCCACATTATATTAAATTACTTCAGCTATGTAGGAAGACTAAATGTGAATGAAGAGTGACACATTATTATAATATCATTCATATTCTGGTGTAATTCTTGGGTACAAACAGCCTTCAGTACCTCTCCAGCTGTGGTGTGTGAGTTGATGGAGATCTTGCATGAGCCCCCACCATGGCAGTAGACCGTGGTTGTCATCTCCTGCCTCGTAAGCAGAGCTACAATCTCCTCTTGGGAGGGAACGTACTCTCGGCTCTTGGTCCTCTTCAGAGACTCGCCGACAAAATGGGCAAACAGTTCAATCTCTATGCCTGGAAATAGCTCCTTGATCCTAGAAAATTACACATTTATACACAGTGAACTGTGAGCTACGGACATACACGTGCAATCATGTGATTATCAATGTGGCAAATCTGTTATCATAGAAAGGGAATTACCACAGGATTGTTGTATATTTTGGTTTGAATAATAAGCTAATGTTTTATTAAATAGACAAATGGAACATGGCATTATGCAAAAATAAATAATCTTGGTTATCTTTTGTGTCAATCTAGCCTCTAGTCAGTACCTTTTGAGGTGAAACTTGAGGTAGCGCAGGATGCTTCGGCTAGGAAGGAAGGTGCAGCTCATACAGGCTAAGAGATGCCAGTGGGCACGATTGGCAGGACTGTTAGGCTGAGGGACGTGATTGGTCTGCTTGATCAGCTGACAGTAGACCTCGTCCCTCAGTGGCCGCAGGTCTTGGCAGGTCTGCAGGATTCCCTGGATGATTGGCACGGGGTCTGACACCGTCTCCATCTCCTGCAGCGAGTTGAATACCTTCACAGCTTCATCCTGCAGGCTGGCATAACCCTTCTCCTTTTGCACTGAGACAGGACATGGGGGAGAGACGGAGAGCAGGGGTTCGATAGACAGGTGGTCACCGTCACAACAGTGACATTATGCTGAAATATGCTTATATGATATATATCTATATATACATTAATAGATCATCTGTGTTGGGTGGCAAGACATTTCTTATTGTTTCACATTGTTCCATTTGAGACATACCATATAAAGTAGTGGCGTAATATTCCCCAACAAGAAACCAGAAGTAAGCTGCTTTTACCAACACTAGGTGGCAGTACAAATATGCTCTTCTACCTCTCCTATGATACTGTTAAATTAACTAAAAGGTTGAAAAAATTGAATGGATTAATATTTCATATTTCTAACTAGTTCATAGCCATTCTTGACAATCAGATGCATTTATTGCAATGCAATAAAAGACACTCACAGTGGACGCTGACATCCCCATAAGGCAGAGGTAGTAATGGAGAGTGCAAAGGATGCTGGGTGTATCTCAGGATTGGGTTCCTCCAGTACGTCTGTTCCACAGCCTCCACGTTGAGACTGCTCTCCTGCGGACACAGAGCACAGTTAATATTAACACACGACAAGTAAGCTCCTATCATATCTGAAATCGTAGTATAACACAGCGAGAGAATAGGAACATTCAGTTTGTTCATTCAAGCATAGTGAACAGCAAATTCCCCAAAGCACTAATACAAGATCAGTGGTAGAAAGCATGGAGAAGGAGGAGAACAAGAACAAGAGACAATTCACTGCACACACAAATATAGATAGTTTAAGTACCTCACTTGAAAACAGTGTGTGCCCCTGGTAAAGGCTTGCAAAGTTGAAATTGAGTTATTACAACATGTCTTTATTGTAGTGTAGATGAATGATGACAGGCAATGCATATGACTAATGCAATGTTGTCTAGTGGTGCCGTTAGCGGAGCACTATGATATCTATGGTATTGAGTTTTACGTTTGTACCTTGATGTCCCTGATAAGTTGCTGAGTTGGCGTCTCGATGGGAACCTTGTTCTCTATGGCCCCCTGAATGGCCGATGTCCACCGCATGGCTTCGTTCAGCATTCTAGTGTAAAGCCGATACGAGTGTTTACGCCCATGGACTATTATGTTCCAGTAACCTGGTTGAAGCACAAAGAACACAACATTATTTACACAAGTGTGTTCAAATATCCCTTCTTAAAGTTCAGCATTGACTAAATGTCTCATGAACGTGCTCTTGGCCAGGATATGTCTTTACAATATATATTGTAATACAATGCTCTGTTTTATGCATTACTTATACTGACCGGTATCCTTAAACACCTTTTCATCTGGCTGCACCACAGAGCAGAGGCTGTTAAGGACCAGTGTTCCCAGCTTGGAGGTACTGCGCTCAGAGGACTTGTAGTAGTCCAGAGAATTACTAGTCAGGACGAACCAGCGCTTCTTCAGCTTCAGAGAGGTGCTCTTCACTCCTGACTTCATCTCCTTGTGAAGCCAGCCTGGGACAGTGAAGAGAAGAAACTCATGTTGACCCAGCTGCATGATTTAAATTCAACACCTTACTAATACAGGACTCAGCCTCAATGACAATGAAGAGTGGTATTGAAGTGACCCGTGTATTCCCATGGGACTGACCTCTAACTAGGAACTCCTGTCCATCGACCCTGGCATCTCCCTTGGGTTTCTGCAGCAGCCCGATCCAGTGGTGCATCTCCTCAGGCAGGTCTGTGTTGCAGTGGATCACCCGGTTAGCCGTGATGATCACAAATGAATTGGGCCTGGGAACATGTACAGTACGTTAACGTTATGAAGCCTAAAGCTATGCTCAAGACGTTATAACAATGGGAAACACACTCACACACTGTAACACTTAATCTAACTAAAACAATGTGTTCAGGAGTAATTATGCTTTTACAATCTCACCTGTCAGGATTATCTGATGCACAGACAGAATCAATCAAGCCCACATCGAGTGTGCCCTGGGGAGGAATAAGAGTGAGTAAATAATATGAATGTATCAGCATGCCAAAATATGTGCGGTTAAATGTTACCTGACAGCTATGTAAACTCCATACATCCAACAGTGTCTCCCAATACATATTATGGTAGATAGACAACACTAACCACTGCATTCTTTGGGTTAGCATGTTCATGTTGCATCTCCATGAGCTGATCCTGGCTGGCGCTGTGAACCCGACTGAGGACATTGAACCAGCCACTGCAACAGGTCAGCAGACAACCAGAAAAAGCAATGGAGTTCCATTACCAACCACACGGGGGAGACACGCACCAAGGAAATGCCTGGCAACTAGCTACAGTGGCTATTAATGATTTAAGTATTGAAGAAAAAAAATTCCATGGGCCAGTTTCACAGGCATTAATTTAAGGCCAGTCCTTGAATAATAACTTTTCAATAGAGAATAATTAACAAATCTTTGTTTTAGTCTGGGACTAGTCTAATGCTAGAATATAATGTTTTCAATGGAGATTCATTAATTCATCTTTGTTTTAGTCTGGGACTAGTCTAATCCTAGAATAATATGTTTTCAATGGAGATTCATTAATTCATATTTGTTTTAGTCTGGGACTAGTCTAATCCTAAAATAATATGTTTTCAATGGAGATTCATTCATTCATATTTGTTTTAGTCTGAGCCTAGTCTAATCCTAGAATAATATGTTTTCAATGGAGATTCATTAATTAATATTTGTTTTAGTCTGGGACTAGTCTAATCCTAGAATAATATGATTTCAATAGAGATTCATTAGTTAATCTTTGTTTACGTCTGGGACTAGTCTAATCCTAGAATAATATGTTTTCAATGAAGATTCATTAGTTAATCTTTGTTTTAGTCTGGGACTAGTCTAATCCATGTCTGTTAAATTTGTAACATATCTACCTGGCATCTTCAGGGGACTCTGCATAAATGTGGTAGGTCCGCTCCTCTGTTACAATGTTAAGTGCGTTTTCCTTTTCATGGTTGTCCACTATCTCCCTGTTGGTAAAATAACAGTGAACCACTTAATGAAACATGTGTGATAACATTCACATTACATTAGAACTGGATACAACATTGCCGGACTAAACATGGGCACTGCTGCACTTACACTACTTTACTAGATGGCAGTACACAGTTCAAGAAAGTATGTTGTCGGCATAAACTTCAATTGTATTCCATTTAGTTAGGTTCTGTATTGTTTAGTAAATACAAGATAAGCCTCTTACTTGGCCGAACGGATATCAATTGTTCCCTTCAGCTTTTCCTCACTGTCGTTATCAAAGTACATGAGCTTGGCCTCTCGTAGAACGAACCAGCGCATCTTCCAGTTGCGCCGAGACAGGGTAGACATGCCTCCCCCTTTCTTGTAGAGCCAACCAGATTTGAGGGAGTCTTGCTTGGCCCGGAACCACATGAAGGTCTCGTCTTTCAGCACACACCAACGCCGCCGCCATGGGATCATCAACCCGCCTGAGAGAGGGAGGGGGTGGGGGGTAGAGAATGGAAGATTTCAACTTGTGATGCTCCTTGGTGCCACAATCTCGCAATAACACAGGCGAGCATATTTAGCACCGAAGACTAAACCATTCAAATCCTCCACCCACATCTCACAAACAGGCTGTCTCTGCATATACTGTATGTGCACAGACACACGCCTGCACACACACGCAAGCAGTTCTAGGATCTCAGTTCTAGGTTCCGTGAGTTGGCATTCGCACCGCTGGGGGGGAATGCTAAAGTGACGTAAGATGACTGCACTCACTCTTCATGTACAGGTAACTGTGGAAGTATGGAGGCCCGCTGCCATTCAGCAGATGCATTCTGCCGTTGGACACCTCCTCATCTGTGTCCACGTCGTTGTCCTCGTCGCTGTCGATGAACTGCAACACAAGCACGGACGTTGCTGTTAACGTGTGTTTTTTTCCCAAAAGTCCTCTCTAGCCTCGTACCCAAGGAATTTCTGCTTTGGTAAGGTCATTTGGTTACATGTTTGACTCTCAAAGGAGTCAATGTAGCCGTTTGTTTGTATTTCCAATACTGGCAGATGGTCAACACAGCCAGCACGAACAGGTACACTTGCTTCCCGTGAACACCACTTATTTCTGCAACTTCCTACCTAAATCGGTGCCATGAAACTGTCTTACCCACCCCCGCTCTTGACAACCTTCCCAAGACTCTTGTTGTGGCTGTAACTCAATGCCAACCTAACGCCACAACACACGCACGCCTGCACGCACATACACACACACAGTATACTAACATACACCTAGTTCCTTCCCCTGTAATTTAGCTGAATCGACAGTGTTGGTCCAAGCACCCTGGTTAACTGGCAGTATCTGGGAACTGATTCACAATGCATGCCAGCCAAAAATAACCGCTACAGTAATTCCCTGTGAGTCTAACATGAGTCGTATGTCGTAACATGTTAAGGAGAGTTCACGCTTTAATATGTCGGAGCTCCGATGCCCAGAGCTGTTTGTGTAAAGTGATGAACGTGCGCCAAAATTCACATCGGAGGTGTGCATGAGCTATGTGTCTCAACTGTCAAGAAGAGGATTATAGGTAGGACTATAACTATTGTAAGCTAATTGTAAGCTAATACACTTGTTGTCAAATTCACCAAATATCTCTCTTTGCGTTTCGCTAGCTTGCCGCTCTCTGTGCGTGCTGAAAAACATCCCTGGTTCAGTAAATAGGGAAATAAACAAAGTGCTGCAAACTGCTTCACAACATTAGAGTCGTTTTTCCTCACAATGTGCTCTGTGTGATGCGACGCTTCGGAGGGATATTGTGTTTTTGACTGGAAGTCAAAGTTATCAAACGTTCTTGAGAATAACTAACCCTCCCTCCCTTTAACGGGTTCTAAATAAATAAATAACTATATGGCAGCTTAATTTTAGGGTAGCAAGTAGGACAAAGCTAAATAAATGTCAACGAATGTCCTGTCTCTGATACATTAAATGGAAAATAGGATTGAGGTGGAATTGCAGCTGACCGATGACTCTCACGGTGGCAATGTTGTGTTGCCGTTCCACTTGGCGTGCCTCACCGAGTCGGAGCTGCCTCTGAACGAGTCCAGGCTGTTCTGCGTGCACGACGACGTCCGCGCCACCTCCTCGCCGACCGCTCGGACCTCCTCGTACTCGTCCCGGTCGAAATCCGACTCCATGTCAGGCAGGTTGACTTGCGGAGCCTCGGGGGGTCGCGGGACGTCCGGCATGCCCGCGTCGCTGGTCCTCACGTACGCCCGCCTCTCTCCGTTGGGGAGAGTCGGGGGAGGAGGAGTAGGGGGGACCGGGGAGACTGGGTAGGGAGGCGGCGGGGGAACAAAGGGATGGTAAGCAAAAGCTGACGGCGGCGGAGGGGTAACGGGGTCCGTGGGTGCGGGGGTCTGTGCGGGGGAGTCCTCGGTGTGGAAGCCTTCGTCCACCTCCTCTTCCGCCGCCAGCGGGGCCCCAGCCTCGGCGACAGGGTCGTGGAGGTCATCCTCGCTGGAGAGGGAGGGCTCCATGCCGCCAAAGTCCAGCAGCTCCAGGAACTCGGTGGCCACGCGCGACGCCTCCTTCTCCAGGCGGCAGATCTCGGCGTCCCTCCGCTGGCGAAGCTCCTCCCGGGAGACGTCGCCCAGCAAGGAGACGCCGTCCTCCTGCTGCCTCTGCAGACGCTCGATCTCGCGCTCCAGACGCAGGATTTCCTCCATCTGGCGGCTCTCCTCCTCGGAGGTGTGGCCCGGCCCAGGGGCCGGGGAGGCCTCATTCTGAGGGAGACAAAGAGGTTTAGGGAGGATTAGACATGGGCTGATTTGTTGGTAGGGATGATGCGATGGAACGTGGCTCCAATACAGAGCATGGGACTGATGTTGATCATTTAAAGCTAATGCTAACTTTCAGCTCTTGTACCATGTGATTGTAAGAAGATGATAACTGGACAGACGTACCTTGTGACAAGCACCGTTTATGACCAGGGAGGTCCTGAAGACAAAACACAGCAGGTATTGTTAGGATACACTGTTTAAAAAACACCCTGCCACATGTACATAAATATTATATAGGGTTTTTTTAAGCAATTTTGCACAACTGATTACAACTGAACATGTTTTACTTGATATGATTCATGGAAACGTTTATTTGTTTTAGATGAAATCATGTGGTACAGTCTATTTCGAAACAAGTGCAAATAGATTCAAGACAGTTACAGTAAGTGTGATACTTGCTTCTTTGCATCAATATAAGTTCCTACTTGACATTCAGGGTGAGGTTTTCTGTCTGTCAGCCATATCAAATGCTATCTGAGTCTAATACTGTTGTTGTTTATTCACCACCGTTGAGTCCCATTTCAACACAAATCACTTGACCCACAAGAGCTAGATTACACCAACACATATTGTATTACCAGGAAACGTTTACACTAAAACTCAATGTAGGTTAAAAGAAATGGAAAAGATATGTTGATTCTGTTCATTTATGCAGTGACTAACCGGAACACTTCATCGCAAACATGAGCGTTTGTAAACGTTCGATATCACACACAAGCATAAATGAGAAGATTTCAAGGAGTTATACCTTTTCTCCTGCTCCTCCTCTCTCTCCTTCCTACTTCTCTGCTCCTTTTCCTCCTCCACCATTTTCCTCCTCTGCTCCTCCTCCTCCATCCTCCTCCTCTGCTCCTCCTCTTCCGTGATCCTCCTCTGCTCCTCCTTCTCTCTCTCCCTGTCCCGCTCCTCCTCTTCCTCCCGCTGCCTCCTCTCCCGCTCCTCTACCAGCCTCCTTCTCCCTTCCTCCTCCTCCTCCACCTGCCTCCTCCTCTGCTCCTTGAACTGCAAGTAGAGGCAGCGCGCCCGCCGGCCCCGCTGGTGCCTCTGCAGGACGAGGGCCGCCGAGCGCAGGCGCAGGAACACGCGCCTCCAGAAGTGGGCGCGGTAGTTCTTCTGGATGGTGACGGCGCTGGACAGGACCCTCTTGTATTGCTTCCTGGTGGGGGGCACAGCATCCTTCTACTTACAGGCACGTTTGGTTTCCATGGCAGCACGCCACCATCGCTTTCCCCTTCCACACCGTCAGTGTCTTCTCTCTACCCCTCCCCCTAAAGATCTAACACACTGTCTTCTACCCCTCCCCCTCTATCACAGTGTCCTCACTGACTAATCACAGTCAGGTTCATAGTTTTGTTTGAACCTTAGCTTGGTCGTGTGTTTCTGGGGGCATCTAAACAGTTCAGGAGTGTAATTGTGTTTGTCAGTAATAACCTGCTTCTTGTTTCCCCCCCAGCAATATTTGCATTTCCGTTACATTACATTACACATTTGAATAAAAAAGACTATGGTCACATAGGGTAAACAAACTGGTATAGCAGCACATACATTGTGAGTTGTGAGTGAGTTGGGACTTAATGAGCTGGTTATGTGCTTGGCTGCGTGGGCAGTTGCGTTTAGCCCTGTGACTAAGCCCTGTCACCCACACGCACACACACACACACACGCACACACACCCGCACACACACACACACACACACACGCACGCACACACACACACGCCAACTATGACCAAACACAAACTGACTCTAACCCTGTTGCCTGACTGTGTCTCTGAAGACATTAAAAGCAGAATAATATCAAAGTCTATAGCTGGCAGCCAGTTGCTTAAAGTCAGCATCCAGAGTCTTGGTCAGGGAACTGCACACAACTGTAGCTGCACTGTCAGTATTCCTAGTACAATCTCTACAGTACCAGCAGCACTCTCAAGAGGACCGCGTTTGACCTAGCAGTGAGCATGTGGATCTCAGTTTACATGCCTGGGGGCTTCTGCTTCTACAGTGGGCTAAGGCAGGGTGGCGGTAGATGTTCTGTCTCCCTGACAACATGACCAGGTAAAACAAAACAAAAAATACAGGACTACAGGGCCTGACAAAGCTTACGCAACAGAAGAAAACCATACAACTGGATCAACAGTGCTGCAGATTCCCCCACAGTTAACCCGAGGTAACAGTCACAGAGCATACTATTCATAAGGAGTGCAGCCAGAGGCCACGGCCAGCACAAGCTCTACTGAATGACTATAAAGAATCCAAAGGAGGTATTACTTTATGAAATATGAGCAAATAAATGTACTTTAACAGTAGAAGTCCAAAGGAAATGTAGGCCTATTACATATTTACTGCTCTCGTCAAATCACACACACACAAACCACACACGCACACACACAAACCACACACAAACACACACACACACACAATGCATTGAATACGCAAGCACAAAAAGATTCATGCATGCATATGCATGCAGACTCATACGCCCGCTCCCCCTACACACATACACACACACACACACACACACAAATTCCTACTGCACACAAAAACCACACCTCCGTCGTTAAACAATCAGTGACAACTGTCGCTGTCACTTAAAACCTAACCCCCCCCCCCCCCTCCTGGGCTGCCACTCACCTTGCCACATAGCTGAGGATGTGGGCCTGGATCAACATGCCAGCCCTGCGCCGAACCTCGTCCCTCTCCTTCTCCAGCCTTTGCTCCAGGGCCTCCTTCAGGAACACCTGCGTGCCCACGCAGCGCCCCCCCCCCGTCCCAGTGAGACAGAGGGAGAGAGGGAGAGAGAGAGAGAGAGAGAGAGAGAGAGAGAGAGAGAAGGGAAAGCAGATGAAACGAGATGTGTTAGTTCCTCCTTTCTTGCTTCTTGGCTCTGTTAGAGGGCTCCCCTGTGCTCTATGCAGGACCCCCTGCGGTCCTGCGGTGCCAAGTGTAGGAAGCTAGCGGCTAGCGAGCTAGCGGCCGAGCGTTATCACCGCGGAGCAGGTTCAGGACTGCAGTGCTGCTAACGCTGCTGCAGCTGCGGTAGAGATTCAT
>JAODVN010156389.1:0-14787 GCA_025434125.1 Chologaster cornuta
CTCTCTCTCTCTCTCTCTCTCTCTCTCTCTCTCTCTCTCTCTCTCTCTCCCTACATCCCTACATCCCTACCTACATCCCTTCCCAAAATAGCCTGGCTTGCGTTGGCACACATTGATGTACTTTCCACCACAGAACACCGACGGACGGCCTTGCCATCCAGAGAGAGGATGCTTATGCCAGAAACATAAAGGAGTCGTCAAATGGACACACACACACAAACACACATTTGCAGTGCTGAATGTTTTATATCTGTGTGATCTGTCTCTTAATACACACAGTATACAGTACACACCCAAATAGACACACACACACAACCTAATAGACGAAACAGCGCATGCTCACTCGCTCCTTTTCTAGGCCAAATGGGATTTACTTAAGTCTCAATAAGGCAGACAGAAGCACTATTGTCTCCAAAACAGGCCTATTGTATTTTATAGAGCCTGCCAAGCTATGGCCATGTTTTCTACAAAGCTAGCATTCCTCTGCCTCTTATTCCTCTCTCAGTCTGTTTGCCACACACACACACACACACACACAGAAAATATGTGCAGACCAGATTTGTACAACAGATGTGTCAACATGCATACTGTACATACACACAAACACACACACTTATCATACATATACACACATTTGCACACAGAGACACAGAGCTCGTATACAATTTTAAGCAAACAATTAAACAAACTTTTAACCACCTCATTACCGTATAGTGGGGGTCTATGGGGACCCTCGATTGACAAACAGGTCTGCCAACCGCACATGTCAGGAAGTGAAAGGTGCTCCTCCATTCTAGACTGTGTGAAACGGAACATGCTAAGCCTTCAGGGGGGAAAATCACTGCAGAATGTTCACAATGAGAAGCAAACGTCCCACCGCAATATCTTTGATGATAGCGGCTTCAATTTCACCAACGGCACCGCTGAGATAGGAGAGCTGGCTGACTCACACTCGCAATGAGAAGTGCGTGTGAGTACTCTCACACCTAGTGTCGAGCACAGTACCCAAACAAGCAGAATTTACAGTGCAAATGTGGTAGATGTAGAAAACACGCTGAAAGGACTCATAATACAGGGGCAATAGGAGAACAATCTATGGAATTATACCATTAGTACAATACAAATGCTTTCTTAAGAATTGTCAGTTGCCAGGGCCGTTCGGCATGGGAAATGACATCCCAGACCACCTGTATCCCGAGGTTACCCCCTGAGAACAGACAGTAAAACAAACACACTGTTTTTAGCTTGTGTACCTGCTGTTGAGCATACTGCATCCCGCCCATGCCCACTTGGCCACGCCCCTGCATGCCCATTGGGTATCGGTGCGGTGCTGGTGAGGTGTAGGGCTGGCTGGACTGGTAAGGCCCGCCCCCTGGCTGCTGTTGGGTGGAGTAAGGGTTGTTGGACATGCCGTAGAGCTGGGAGCGCTTCATGGCCATGAAGTCCATCGAGGCCACCTGCCCAGGACAGCACAGGAAAAGAGAAGAGAAAACGTATTGTTGGGGTCAAACACAGTCACTGGTAGACGAGAGAGAGACTCAAAAGAATTCCACGGAATATAAACACAGCCCCAAAAATCCAATTGCCCCAAACAATACTGTTGTTTCTTTACTAAATAAATATATATATAAATAAATACATAATATAGGGATTCAGAGAAGATTTACATTGGTGTGTAAAATGTGGTGACCTCTAGCTGGCCTCTATAAACCTTTGCCATCCTCGACCATATTTCACCTGTCATGCTATAATTTATTAAGAGGTTTTGAGTTTGAATCCGAGGAGCCAGGGGACCAAGGCATTTGCTTTCAAAAGGATCATTTGGGAAGCTCATGTGATCTTATTTGAACAACTGTCAAGCTACAAAAGAGAAAAAAAAATCGAAAAGAGACGAGATGGTGCGTCAAGGGTGATTTATTTCTCTGTTAGTATTTTAGAGCTTTTGTAGGGGCTGTTTGGGGTCTCTGAGCCTATGGAAAATTCCAGCCTAGCGCGTGGAGCTAACGCTAATCCGTCACCCTTAGCGGCGTGTTTGTCTGTCTGCCGGGCAGAAAATGTGGAGCTTTTCGATCTCCGCTCCCTGACTTATTTGTTTGTTATAACTCCTCTCTGGTCTCCACGTGGGATCATGTGTGATTTATGACATTTTGGTTTTTACTGTCTCTCTCTCTCTCTCTCTCTCTCTCTCTCTCTCTCTCTCTCTCTCACACAAATGCTCACTCACTCAAGTGAATGTTGTACAGACCCTCTTGTAAAGACAATTTTGGTGCACAATATTTTCATGGACTGTTAACTGCATGTTACAGTACAATTACATCACGGACTATTTTTACATGAATGCTAAATGTATACACTTCCACGCAGCCCCAACCTTCCCTTCTGTCTTCCTACAATCTATTTAGCATGTGAGACACGCTGTACATCATTTTATGCTAGTTCAAGGTCAGAATCACAAACGGTGGGACATACAGTAGATGAGAATGTGAAATTGGACAATTAAAAAAGACTGTGTAGTTTGAGGATAATGGGTCGGTCCAGTGTATTTCATCTGTTGAGGACATAGATCCTATATATCCTGATGTTTAAGTAAATGCAAAATCACAGATAAGTTGTTATTGACTTGTATGTTACATTATATATCCTTTTGCATTATTTCTTCAATTATTTCTCCTGTACTGAATGCCTTGTCTGAATGCTTTTTCTAAACTAACTGTTAGGCTACTATATATGGAAATAAAATGTTAATTTCTTCATTATTATGTGTTAGGCAGCTTGTACCTTGGTTAGCATTCGGAAAAGCAAATAGCAATGCTTTGTATCTAATAAAACAAAATGATACTGGCTAAATTATTCTTCAGTGGGAAGCAAAACAGTTGACTTCACCGGTTTAGTAGATCTATATCAAGGGACAATATAATATAAATCAGTATACAATACACATCAACGGGATGTTTTCAAATGCTAATCATGTGGGCAAATCTTAAATGGCAGTGAGTTCCAGCCTCTATAAATATGCTCACTGCTGTCCTGGGTCAGGGTGATCTTCACTGCTTCCGCTCACAGTGTGACTGACTGAGAGACACTTAACTCCATTATCATCCATCATCTGCCAACTTTACCAAACGCTGCATGGACTAACACAGCCATTAACTTGGATAACCTGTCTTCCTAATATGCATGCCATGGGGCCTTACAGGGTGAACTCACTGACTGGTCTCATTTAGGCATAGCTGGTACAGTATTACACATACTGCATTATCTGTGGTTATCTCATCATCCCAGAAACGTCAACACGGTCATCATTTATGATGTGTATTGAGATACACACTATCAGAGTTAGGTACAGTGCCAAATACACTTACTGTGGGTACTGTGTGATATACTGCTGAGAAAACCAGTCTACCCAAAACTAAATTACAGACACTAGTGATTGTGCTCCGGAAATAGAGCCTTTGTGACCAGTTTCGGTGCATTTTGTGTCCAATGAGATAATAGATATTGATTACTACATATTTGTGATTCTGGCTTTATGGTACAACCTCTATAAATTAATGAAAAATTATAAAGATATAACCAAACATGAACACCGTTTAAAAATGTATTTAGTGTTATTAAGAATGATTTTATTCTGATCACTTTTATTTCACAAAATATTCTACTTTGAACGTCAACCAAATTTTGCAGTTCCCCATTTGGGTCACAAGGTGATGCTATTGGTCTTTCAAAAGTATCGCTCTCCTTGCAGCATACACATTTATATTTTACATACCAGGACAATTTGGTTTAGCTATTTTCAAACACATTGTTTTCTGCCCATATTGCTTGATGTAGTTTAGGTATAGTCTTGTTACATGGCCTCACCGGACATGTTAACATACTGAGGAGGTCTGTTATGCTGGTCAATCTGGGACATCTGCAGCACCTCTCTAGTTATTCTTCCAAATGAAAGAGTGTTTCAGGAGTGGTGAGAATAACTGGTAGTAATATTCAGCGTTTCTGTCAGTCAATCAGAGGTTATGGTGTAGTGGGAGATGTACTGTATGCTGTTGAATGTTTGGGCTAAGTCCCTGCTCCTGTGACGGAGAAGGTCCGTCCCCCTTGGGGAATCAAACCCCAATCTCCCACGCAGACAGTAGACGCTCCTACAAGGCAGGCCAAAACCCATGGGCCCTGGCCTGCATCACCAGAGCGTCCTATGATGTGTCGGAGAGTGAGGATTAACACCGTACAGCTACCTGCTGGCCACCGTTACACTCATCTTTTAAGTGAGACTTGGAGGGTCTCAACCGTGTTAAGTCTTAAGAAAGACAAATAGAGTACCTACAATGTATCAGAACATACAGTAGGATTTACTGTTAAGACTATCTCCTCAGTACTCATCTATAAAATGTGTGCATTTAGCATTTGTGAGAGCCATTACAATATATAACATATGTAATGGTAATGGCCATTACTGTTGTACAACACATCTTAAAGATGTGCAAACTACAATAGATACAGAGTCATATAATATAAAGTGTGCTTGTTCTATGGGTGAACTCCATGAAAATAAGTGGAATAACTGCAAACCAGAGACTCACATGAGTCATGGACCTCTCCAAACATGACTTAGTAATAACAACAATGATTTCTAGTGTGTGATGCCATTCTCTCAGATGCATGACGGTGGTTATGTGCTGTCAAAAGTGTGAGGTCTTTGTTTGACCTCTGACCATTTATTTTCTAGGGCAGCGTGGACCACAGTGACATCCATCTGTGTTGCCACTATACTGTAGTGTAATAGATAATAGGAGGTTTAGCTGGGCTTTAAGAACATTTATTTACCTGTGTAAAAGTTACTTTCTGCTGCAGATAATGTTGCAGGCTAATGTAGACACAATAGTTTTATGTTAGAAAGGTTAATAGGTTAAAAGGTATTTACTTGAATTGTTGTACTGCCAAATATGCTGTAGCTAGGACAAAATGCACCATCATAATGTATAATGCATTCAATGGTTTTCCTTACAGTATAAGATAAAAGGGGCCACTGTTATTGTTCCACTAACCTTATAATGTAACTGTTTTACAGAATCACAACCACTAAAACATCCATTAAAGATTTTCTTTGTTGCCAAATATGTTACAGGTGCTATATCTTGGGGATTATAGAACTACATTTAGCTGTAGGCTTATAGCTTTTGCTTACATTAAGGTAACAGTAGGGTTTTATTGAATCACATTGCCATGTCCAACTGTATATATATTACTTTTAAAAACATATAACTGCACATTTCTACACCATATTATTGACACTACATCATTATTAATGGTATCATGAGTTAGTTTTTATGTTCATGGCAAAGCATATTTTGGACACAGGATAATTGTTGGAGGCTCTGGGAGACATTAAATGCTTGCAGCTGAAAATACACACTTAAGTCTTAATCACTGCAGCCAGCCTGTGCACACATGCACATTAGTGCATGTGTGCACATATTCTATGAACCAACAGTTCAGTCTTTTGATAGAATAAATGATTCTATTGTTTTTACTGTTTCATTCCCATACTAGTTAAGATACATGTCTGTGTACAAAATAATATGTAACAGTGGCATAAACACACACTCAAGCCAAAGTGTTCCCAGACCTTGAATGGCCTGAGAGGAACAATTAAAGTCACAAACAGCACGGTGCATGAGCATGAAATTGTTCTACATTTCAATGTTATCAGAGTCACGCAGAGGAAGCAAAACAAGTCCTGGTTATCAGGCCATTGAGTTATTATTGCTATGGTGATATTTACAAGTGTGATCCTCTAGAGACAGAGCAGAGAAGGCGGAAAAGATTGTTTGAGCTACAGCAACAAATATATGAGTGTTAGAGGCCAAGAATACATGCTAATTAGGTGTTGCCCATGTCTGGCCCAAGGCACCAAATATGCTGTTACCCCTGCAGAGTCCCAGTCTCCAGTCCCCAGCTCCACAAATATAGGTCTCAGTCTCCCAGCTCCAGCAGGGTCCAGACCCCAGTCTCCTGTCCATACTGTCCCAGCTCCAGGCCTCAGGCTCTGGGCCCCAGGTGCTGGGATTCAGGCTCCAGGCTTAACCACAGCCCTTGGCTAAAGCCCTTCACCCTTGCTTGGTTTGGCTGTTCCCTGGAGATCTTGTGGCTGTGTAAGCTGTTAGCAGACCTCTCTGATGGGTGGAGCGCAAAGAACACTTTCACACATACGCACGCACGCACGCACACACACACACACACACAGACGTGTGCATGTGCAAGTAACTGAGGAGCTGACATGTAGCATAACTACATTGTCCTAGAGTTCTGTAGCCTTTTCTTAGCGTCCATGTTTCCATGTTTTTATCACATCCCTTTTAAAAACTAGGTCAACATCAGTTCTGTTTGTGTGTGTGTGTGTGGGTGGGTGTGTGCATAACTTTGTGCGTATGTGTGTGCATGTGTGTGTGTGTGTGTTCATGCTGGGTTACCATCCATGCTTATCTGCCACTTGGCTTAAGAACTTCCTTCAAAATGTTTGTGCTTTCATGCTCTGGACCAGTGGATTGGAATGGATTGTTTGTGCGTATGTGTGTGTGTGTGTGTGTGTGTGTTTGCGCATGTGTGTGTGTGTGCGCGGGCACGCACGTGTGTGTATGTGAAGGGTGGGGGGATTCCAGAACTTGAGTTGTACGGTGAGGCCGACAGATGTGGAGACTCTGTTTCAACAGCTTTCTGCAGGCAGAAAAGCTTCAAAAGGCGACTATTCCCCACTATGTTTTCCTGCCCTGTTCTCCATTCCAGTGGCGTTCCCTCATGCCTTGGCCTGAAGCATGCACTTCTCCCTTGGAGTTTTAACAAAGGCTGGGATCAGAACTTGGAACGCCGACACAGGCCAGGAGGGATGGGTCAGTGATTCACTGTCATGTTGCGCCTTCTGTTATATACTGCACAAGCCACACATCCTCGATCCATCCTCAGCTTCATCTCTCCACGGAAATCTGTCACGCTTCACCCAAACACAACCCATAAAAACAATATGTCTTTTAGCTTATGCATATTGATTAGTAAGACATGATAAACTACGCACAAAACGTAAGGACATTCGTGAACACTTGTGGGATCAGCATGGACCGACACAACCACGTTGGTTAAAAATACCATCCCACAGCAGTGTGTAAGCAGGATGCTGATGAGAAAGAGGTGGCAGGCTGTTGGGGCTGTGTGTGGTTCTTACACATGCCTCTCGCTAATGATGTTTGTGCTTTCATGCTCTGGACCAGTAGATTGAAATGGGTTGTGTGTGTCTGTGTGTGTCTGTGTGTAAATTGTTAAATTGCCTATATGTCTTGTTTATTCAGACTTCAATCATCCAATCCACCAAACAAAATGGTTTGGCATTGTCATCAAAGCTTTGGTACATGTTATCTCTGCTGCTCATCCCACAAATGCATGTTCCTTACAAATGTGGCACTATTTAAAGGTAAGGTCAGCTATTGCAAGCTAAATGTAATCTTACTTGCTCTCTGTGCGTGTTCAATAAATAATCTGATACTTCAACACAACCCCTTAAATAGTAACATTAACAAAATGGCCAACATTGCTCACACCAACAAAGCCGTAGCACTACGCTTTGCTTCACAGTGCATTTCTATGTGTGAGGAGGCACTGCAGAGGACTGCGGGGCAATACTGTTGTGATTCAAGCTCGATGTTATCAAGCGCTTTAAAGAATGACCGACCCTGCCCTTAACATCAAATCAGCCTTTCCAATGGTATAATATATATAGCCAAGAAGCATTGTTACAACAAATAAATGATCTACCAAACACAAATGTGTTTAGTTTCTTACAGTTAAGGTATGCTATGACATCACCTCAAGACCCCTCTCAGGATCCTAGACTCCATGTTGGGAACCTCTGCATTGCCATGCTCTATGTCTTTGTTTCCATGGGTGTCTCATTGCATTGATAGCATTCATGGCTCTGTATATCTGTGTCTGGTGCAGATGGCAGTGGTCAAAGTCTAGCGGCAAAACGTTTTCCATGCCTAAGATGGTCATATTCGTAAGAGGGGGACACCGACAGATAAGTGGGCCGATAGTCTGGTAGGTCTCGAAGGCAGAAACTCTGAATGAGTCTGGATTCCACTGTGAGGTGCGTGACAGTAATGGAATTTGTGATTGTGTATGAAAAGAGTTTTTGAGAGTGCTTAAGTGTTTGTCTATAAGAGAGATGTGTGTGTGTGTGTGTGTGTGCGTGTGTGTGTGTGCATGCGTGCATTATGTTGATTTGTGCATTAATTTGGGTGGTTTGTCTATTTCGGTGTCTATCAACCATATATCATTACACATATACTCTGTTATGGTATTATGCCACATACTGTATACAATATATTCAGTATAAACAAACTCTATCTGCATGTGTGCTATAATCTGAGTAAGGTTATGGCGTTTGTCTCTTTAGTATACATGGAGTTTCTTTCTCTGCCAGGTTTGGGAAAATGCTAGCCTACTGTATGTATATTAAAGCTCCTCTGCTTTTATGGGACACCATGGGACACCATGTCCTATTATTTTGACTAGACATGGAGCCCGCTGGTGTAAAAACATCCAGTGTGAGAACCTAGTTCAATAAACGGTATTTCTGTAATGACAGGTACCATGACTCATATTGTCTACCCTCTGGTCTCTGGGGTTAAAGTTAAAGTGAAAATGTAAACATATTTTTCTGTATAAAATATACAATGCAAATAAGCAGTCTGCCCTATTTATATGCTATTCAGTCTGAGAGCATGTCAGCAAGATTTGCTGGTAAGTTTGTATTCTGGTTGAACTGTTCAGGCTAACCACCCAAGCAAGGTAATGTTAGCATAGTTTATCAATGGAAGCTATCCTTTCAAAAAAAAGTAGGTAAGCTATGAACCACTTGTTTTAGGGTTGAATGACTCAAACATTTTCCTACATTGTCCTCTTGAGGAAAATAAATTAATTCATGCAGCACTACAGCTTTGCACACAGGAAATGATCCCCAAGGCATAAATGAGGCATGTTAAATGTTGGGCTATAATCCTGATGTGTAGGTGTGGTGGACATGTACTTTTTGTCGTAGTAAAGCTTATTACATGTACTTTTAGTCAAATTAAAACTGCATTAATAATGCTATTTTCTCACAATGACCAACAGCATAGGCCTATGGGAGTCGAGTCAGAAGCACAGCATGAAATATTGTACAGTATAGAAAATGTGTTATTTTGTACAATCAAACCAAAGGGTTCACAATACAAAATAAGGAAGCCGTGCATACAATTCCACAAAAAACATGCAAACCTAAATACAAACACACCTAAAAATTCTAAATTCAATAAAAAGACAGGGCGAGAGAAAGATATAAATTTCTGCCTGGGCTCATTTTGTTGAAATATTTCACGAGTATTGGCAGCAGTTGTGCTGTGGAAGACAAAAGGAAATGAACCGTAGCTAACTGGGCCAAAGACAACACGCACTGTGAGAAAGTCTCGCTACAGTTTGTTCTCTGCACAGCGAGAGTCCACCTCAAACTAACCTATTAAAACCTATCTTGGGGATGTATGGGACAGATATTCCAGTGTTGCAAATATACTGATGATGAAGGAGCAAGTATTGTGATGTCACAGTTGTTGCTTTTCCTAGAGACTCATTCAAACTCTCAAAGCAGAAATATAAGGCCATGTGTCAACGAGTCATGAGACACTGACAATGATTATGTGATTAAAATGCCTAATTTTCCATGGTCCAGTGAGCAAACACAGTTCACATGTCAACACAACTTGTTTTATTTGTTTTGGCAAACTTTTTTTCAATCCTGCGATTCAGGCTTTGAAGTAGATCCATTTTAGAGAAAGATGTAAACTTTACCTAAAATGAAACTCACGGTCACTAAGATTTAATATGGGATGGATGGGTTGAGAAATAGGGTGGGATTTTCTATAAATGAATACTCCGGTGTGCCAAGCGTGACTGGAGGGCAACCCTGTAGCTCTGCTCTGCATCACATTTTTCTCCCACACTGCATCCTGTTTATGAGAACCATGAAGCAATACACATGACATCACAAATGACATCACAACTATCACTCTTGTGTCTGTGTGTGTGTGTGTGTGTGTGTGTGAGCATGTCACCCTTAGGTCTACTTATCTCCATATAATTACACTAGGTGTGTTTTCTCATATTCATACAAACGCTGTCAGGTCAGCGCAGCGATAATGGAGACATGCAGCATACACACAGACGAGAGATCAGACCTCTTGAGAGAGAGACCACCGCCCTTACGTGCAGCGCAGAGCCAACGGGAGTGGTTTCAGATGGAAGGATGTTGAACCCAGTGACAAGTGCTTCTGAGACAAGGCCAGAATGCTGCCTCTGGTTCCCATCAGCTTGCCCAGCAACCCTGTTGTGCTGCAGCCTAAGCCTTCCTCTCACCTCACACCCGGTCACACCCAGGTCACACAGTACAGTAAAATAACTATTCAAATACATGTTCAATGGTAAAAAAAGAACAGAAGCGGCTGTGGTCGCCAGAACTTTACCGTCAAATGTACAGAAGAAAACTACAGTGAAGTACCAACATATCTTTTAATGTATAACTCCACTGTATATGCTACAGAAGTTGATCTCAGCGTCACTATTTTCTTTCACGTGACCAGGGGTCCACCTAAGTGAACTTGGGAGGGGCTGTCTTTCTGTCAAAACAATGTGCTCTGTCCAAATGTTTTCTGTCCCCCCCCCCTTCCCCCATTAAATTAATCCTCAACCCCGAGACCCCAGGTCTCAGGTGTGTGTCACCCCAGACACACACCTGACACTCTTATCCCCAAGATGTTACTGGTTCTTCAATTATTTCATTCATAGGACACATAGAAGTCTGTCATCACATGTCTGTTGCTGTGTGACCACCGTCACACAATACTGCACCCTCATTAACTGCATTGGTACCCAGTGAAATACTACACGTGTCCATTCTAGCACACCACAATGACTGCCAGACAGTGCCTTTACTGTATCGGTGTATTGCAATAGGGTTGGTCATACTTGGAATAGGGCAAATAAATCCTTAGGATGGAAGGGCTTATTATCGGTGTCTTCTTGACAGATAATATGGCTATTAGTTGATGAGTGGGATTGGGCATTAGAGATGAGGTAATGAACATGATGTAGGTAAATGCTTCATGTTGCATGTAGCCTATACTGCAAACAATATACATTTGCTTTTCATCAGAAATATACTAAAACTCTACTGTATGTTTCATTCGTTTTGGTTGGCTGCAACAGGATTACCTAATTATAAATATGTATTCTCGTTCATAAGTAAAAAAAACACGTTTCATTTGAAAGGCAAAGCACAGGTGCGTGTTTGTCCAAAGAAGAAAAAATAGTAGCCTATGGCCAGACTGTAGGCCTACTGTAAGCACTCAGCACTCAGCACTCTTGTTCTTTGCTCAGCGCTGGGGCAGTCTGTTGAATGTAAAATTGTTGCTGTTAAACCGTCATTGTAAATTGCTGAAGAGCGAACACAATTTGCCCTGGAATTTTGTATCGCGAGAGCTGAACAGAAAAGTTTTGGAAAACGTTGAGTAGGGCAGGGATGGGGAAAGGAAAGCTCTGCTGCGAGGGAGTGAAAGAGGGAGCGAGAGGGGAACTTTTACCATTCTCATCCTCTGGAATGCCTCTGACTTCAACACATGAAAAATCAAGAGAAAACTAGATGCGCATCAGAAAAAGTTAGGATGCGCATCTTTTTATAGCATTTAACCTAACCGTTTGACTCACTTATTTTAAAACCATTATCTTGACGATTATTTAGGAAACGCTGCAAGTAAAGGAGACGATCCTCTGTCGGGTCTGAGGCGTAGGCTATCTCCTGTTGGGGAGAGAAGGTAAACGTTCCCTTAATTTACTTAATGTGAATTTACTGATTATTTGTCCAAATAGTCCTATTACAATTAGGTTAAAGTTTTTTTTTTTTCCATAAGGAAATTGTAATTTCCCTGCATTTATATTCCCCTCAGAGTAGAAGTAGTTAATTATGTGCGCACAAGTGGCTTTACTGATTTTATTGTGTTGCAGCTTTGACTCGAGACTGTGCAGAGGGCGTTTCGTTCTGACGGGGAAAGAAGTCGTTTAATTAAACCGAGCATCGCCGTTGCGAACTTTTGCGATGCTGGACGTGTGTGGAGGACGGCTGCTTCAGTTAGCATTGGTGCTGTACACGATAACGTTAGCGTGTGCCGAGGTTGGAGGAGCTGGAGAGTTGGAGTCCACCGGAGACAGTGAGGTGATAGCCAACCCCCCCGATCTTAGAGCAAGCAGGGCTAAAAGGAGGGGAGGAACGGACCATCTCAGAGGGTAATATAAAACTTGCCCTATTAGGCCTGCTTAACCATCTGATCTTGATGTTTATTTTGCTTTAAGGTCTTCTCTTACAGTAATCATCTTTATTTAAATGACCCAGATATAGGAGCAGGTGTCTGCGTGTCCATTTTATTCATGGAATCCTAGGCCTATACTGTAGCTGTGAAAGAGTAAACGCTATGGAATAATGTACCATTTTATTAGAAATGCACTATGAATAGTTTGAATGCAAGTGATGGGAAGTTTAGAGCAAAGGTTAGTAATTAAATACTGGCAAGACTATCACATTCCTGCTGACTGCAATAATAAATTACATCCAAACAAAGGAGGCCATTGGTCGTGTGCTGCTGTAGGAATGTCTTTTGCAGAGACAGACAGACAGACAGACAGACAGGTTCAGGGTTGATAGACAGTGTAACGTGTTGTATTTCTCGTCGGGTCGATTCCATCTGGACGGTAACGGGAGACGTCCTTTGGGTCCAACTAGGACCGTTACTATGACAACTGAGCTTTACAACAGCCTGTAAGTTATCTCCGTAGTAAGAAAGGAAGAGAAAAAGAAAGCGAGACAAACAAACAGACAGACAGACAAACAAACAGACAAACAGACAGAGAGACAGACAGACAGACACACCATTGCCGACATTGCTTCAGAGTATATATTTAATTTAGGTTTAATTTTATAATATAATATTTAGATCATTATTATATAATATTATATAATACCGATTGTATCACTTTTTTCTAATGATCAATTCATATTCTAATGATTTATTTCATGTTGGTGTTAGCACTGAAGTGCAACGGTGCTATTTAAATATAGTTTATTGCTATAATTATCATAATTATATCCAAGCAGGTCGTTTGACAGTCGTGGGTACAACTGTAGCAATGCTGGGTCTCAGCTGATTTCAGTCTAGGAATCCTCCTCGATCAGGCTTCCTGCATATGGAGGAGAAATTCAGCTCCCCGCTTTAAAACAAACACACCGTTAAGAGCCCAACAGCAGCTATAAAACACATCGAGCTTAGAACCATAAAAAGTGACTTTGATGCTAAAATTAACCGTGCAGGAAATAAAATAGGAAGAGTTGAAGGAAACGGTGTTTCCGTGTGATTCGCGGAGCATAAGGTGAAGATTAAACATTTGTGGCGCACCTTTAGCTCGCACGGCTCGACCCCTCTGCGCCTCGCGAAGACGGTAGCGCTGGGATATTAATTCATATCCACTTCATGAATGATGAGGCGAGATACTCCTCATTGAAAATAATGAGCGATGTTCAATTCATGAGCTGAATATCAAACCGCTTCCTGAATGAATTAACCCCACGCCGCGCCATCGTGCCTCTGTCTGATGTTCTGACGGAGCCGCTGTACGCCACGGTTAGCTGTTAGCTGCTAGCTACGGCACCAGCGCGGGGCGCGGGGGCGATTTATCATTGTTAAGGACGCTGTCTGATGGCTGTTCCTCCCGGGGTCACCCTCCCCCTGCCCCTCTCTCCTCCTCGACGTGGAGCAGCCCCTGTAATTAAACCCCAAGAAACCACTGGAAGAAAATAGAAAGAGAGAAGAGGAACTGAGGTTGGGGGTTGCAGAGGTATTTGTTCAGGCTGAGGAACGACTCGCTCAGACAATAGAGATTTTTACAGCATGAGGAAATTTAATTGGCCGCGCGACAGGAAGAGGTTCCAATTTCACTTCCTGGTAGTCCGGGAAAGAGGGCTGAATTGAATTTGCAGGCCGTGAAGTCAGCTCAGACACTCGAAAGGAAACATATGCTTTTCTAAAACGCATAAATCTATCTTTGCTTTAATATCCTGTTTGGAGAAAAGCTTCTCTTTATCGGAGAGACGCTGAAAACACACTATGCTCTGGGTGGTCTCCAGACACGCACACACACACGCACACACACGCACGCACACGCACACACAGAGCTGTCTCCGAAAGAGACTCACTTATTTATACACACCAAACTTTTCCAACATTTTAAAGACATTATGTGTTTGTGTGTTTTCAGGTGTGTGCGTCTTTTTGAGATAATCTGTTATAATATCTACACACATGCACGCACACACACACGCACGCACACACACAGATCGTCTGGACTGAAATACTTTTTGATTTTAAAAAATGCTACACTTTTATATCACAATAATAATAGTTAAGATGATGCAGTATGTGTGCTTCTCTGACAGCTCAACATCTTTATTGGTCCCCTCCACTCTTATCTCTCCACCTCTCCACCTTATCTCTCCATCTCCACCTCCACATTATTCTATCCCTACATGCGTCTGGTGTTCAGCCCTTCTGTTCAAACCCATCTATATACCTGATCTGGAGAGAAAATACCTAGACTCCCTTTCTCAGCTCCCTCCCTCTCTCTCTCTCTCTCTCTCTCTCTCTCTCTCTCTCTCTCTCTCTC
>JAODVN010156588.1:0-14743 GCA_025434125.1 Chologaster cornuta
AGTGACAATTGTTTTTGCTAGTATCAGATTGTTACAGTTATCATTTCTTATCCAGTATGGATCGGAAAATAATTAAAATAGTTTTTAACATTTTTATAATATCAAATTCCATGAGTGACCATGAGTAGGGTTAACGCTGGCCTTAACGGTAGATGTGGTAGGCACATTGTTGGTGCATTGATAACTTGAGGTAGCTGATAGTTATTGCACAGGTCAGTCAATGGCACAGTATTTTACTGTGTAATGGTGCATTATCAAGATAATAGTCTGCAATACATGTACACAGGCTACAGCTTGAGATATCAACCCCAACCCGATGGGACCCGTTGGCCTTGTCGTCGTCGTCTTTATTTCTCACATATTACACCAGTTGGGTTTGGGCTGGCTTTGGGAAGAATTTACCAATTAATGCAAATATTTTTCAGTGTGTTTAAGCAACTAGTTCATTCTTCTCTGCCTGTTGCAGCCCCTACCTTGCTTTTTCCCTTATATGTTATTTAGATAGAAATGCAAAAATGCTGGATGCTGCTATAGGGAGGTGAATCATGTTTAGGCTTTGTTTCAAGTCGTTTTCATTAATAAATAACATTTATAACAGTCAAATGACTAATGTTCTTGCCTAATAACCTATCCTACAATATAAGATTGTAAGTTACGGCACGGTAAAAAGAAAAGTAGGTCACATCGCAATTAATATCAGTATCGGATCACCAGTGTCGCGCAGAGGAGCCGGGGGAGGAAGCAGTACATACTCCTAGAGACTCTGTACCAATCAAACTGGAGAATGGCTTGTTAAAAATAATTTGTTCGTTCTTTGGACAGACACATCGTCTCTCCTTTGTTTCCCCCTTGGCTGGCTGCAGGTACATTTCTTGCTGGCTAACTGTGGGGCTGCTGTGCTGAAGTGCTGTTAGGTGCTGGAGCGTGACTGACTGACTAGAGCCCGTGCTCGCCACAGCTCCGAGGGGTAATTAATTGCAGCAAACGACCGCCACGTCTGTCGGCTTTTATAAACGAGCATTTATGCGCCATGGACAATTTAACCACTCCACTGAGCCCGCCCTGACAGAGATGAGTAGAGTGGGACTAGAAGAGAGGAGGTGGGAAGGGAGTGGGACGGTGAAAAGGGATGGGAAGCACGTCTGTAGGTGATGGGAAATTGAATCGATAGAGTAAGCACAATTACTGTAGCGATGTTCACACAACATCCATATTCATGCTATTAATTCTCACCCGCACTGTTGCCAACTACAAAGAATCACCATACCTCTAATCAAAAGCCGGAATGATCACTGTTCTTAAATATCATTATGAAATAAATATTTCAATTAGGTCATTAGAAAAAATATATATATTTAGAAAACAGTTTTATCCAAAGCATTCCAGTTTCAGTCGGCTATAATACTTGCGGTAGGTACAACCGCAAGTATTAAGAAGAAGGAGGGCAAAATGTGAGCACCCACTGATCACTTTAGTAGAGCAGTATAATATACTCAAGGGCTATGCTCAACTTTCCAGGCTTCGCAGTCCATCTATGCTGTTATCGATGTTAAATATTTTCTTTCTATGATGTAAATGGACAGCAATTATATAGCGTTTTAAAGAATTTTTCCTCACATTCACAAACACAGTCATACATCGATGGTGATTGCTCCCATGCAAAGTGCGACCAACCACTGGGAGCAGTTAGGGGGTAGGGAGTTAGGCATCTTGCTCAAGGATGCTTATAGGTAGTCCAAGCAAGCAATAGCACTTTAAAAATACAAACAGTAGTCACAAAGTGCTTAACAGTCAAATTAATACAAAACATAAAATGTACGGCACAAATTAGACCCAAATAAAACCATAAAATTAACATAAAATACAAATAAAACAATTAAATCAATGTCGGTTTTCCAAAGCCAAAGATGATTTAATGTGTGATGGGCAGAGGTAGAGCATTCCAAAATGTAGGGGCAGCCACAGAAAAGGCCCCTTTCATTTTTCGCCTTGCTTTTGGTACACTCCGGAGCAGCTGGTCAGCTGACCTGAGTAACCGGGTAGGTGCATAAAAGTGTAGCAGCTCAGAGATGTATAGTGGAGCTAAACCATTTCAGCCCTTAAAAGTCAACTAAATAATTTTTAAATGGATCCTAAAATGTATGGGCAACCAGTGTAGTGAGGCCAGGATGGGGGAAATGTGTTTGTTTTTATGTGTTCCAGTTAAAAGATGTGCGGCTGCGTTTTGAACCGGCTGGAGATGGGCAACAAGTGACCCACTGACACCCACATACAGTGCATTACAGTAATCCAACCAAGTGGTTACAAAGGCCCAACACCCAGACCACTAGGCCATCCTTCGTATCCATCGTGGCAATAGCTTGGCGTCACGGTGCATGCGTGTGTTTTATTACATTACCTTAACATGTCCAACATTCTAAATCACATTGTGTTGGCCAAAACGCTAGAGCACCGAACTCACTCACCACCAATACAGCTCTCCCCTTTCGCTTGAGAAAACATGTCTTTAGAGTTAAGCGAATCAATAACGCCAAACCATCCAAGTTTATACGGCGTGAGACTCTCTCTTGTGCTCAGTAAACAAGACGCAGCCGCGTTTCAATCGCTCCCCTGGTGGAATTTCCAGAGGGCAGGAGTTTGTGAGGCCTCACCGCGGTCGTTCAGCCGTCCTGTCAGCCAAGACCTGTGAACATTGTTGTGTCTGCGTCTAAATGCTATCAGGTTGCTAAGCCGTGCGCACCGCAGCAACATTGCTGCTTTGTTCGCGCTGCCAAAATAAGTTACGCTACTGGGGCCTAAAACTCAACATTCCCCCACCCCACCCATACCCCTAGGCAGAGGTACGGTACTGTACGATACCACCCGGGGGGGGCTTACTGATCTACAGGATTGTATGACAGGAGTCTTTATGGTTTTTGCTGGAATGTATAACAGCAGTCTGTCTGCCTGCCTCGGGTGTTTGGCAGGGATAACTACAGGAGAACCCGCGTGGAACAGAACCACGTGGCCATGCGAAGGGTTTGCGGCAGCTAGTGTTTCCATAGCTACAGTGTGCCGAGGGAATTCTTCCCTGTCTGAGAATGATACACTGAGACAACAAGTGTTTATCTATAGGTTTAGTGTGTGTTTCTGCCACCGTTGTCAGAAACTTGCTCATGCGTGTTCGTGGGTTTCTTTCTAAGCTGGGCCAACTCCTAATGAGTGTGTAAGTGTACCCTGAAGCATACCTTAGCCCCACAGGCTTGTAAAAGCCCACCTGCATCTCTCATAGACACACACACAAAAGACACACTGTCTCTCAAAAGCGCACGCAAACATGCACGCACAGTGCACTTCGCCAAGTAAGCATAATCAGGGCAGCGTAATGTGTTTACCTCACTGGAGTAAGAGAGTTTGATTAAGGAGCAGCCATCTGGCAGCGGAGATGGGGAGGAGAGGGGCGGAAGCAGCACTCATTCTTCCATTGGGCTCATAACACATGCATGGGCAGGCCTGTATTACAATTAACTAATCATGACAATAGCACCTCAACATAGTAAAAACTAAACCAGACATTAAACCCTGCCAATAACAATCTAAACACCTGGCTAGTGATCAACACCTAGCTAAACACAAATAAATGTCATCATTTGGCTCTTCTCCTCCAATCACTGTGAGCAATGAAGTGAGGTAATGTTTATGTTAAATTGGATTAGGGATTGGGTCTTGAAACTTAACAACTTGTGCTGAGCATTGCAACTTGACATTTACCCAGACTAAGACAGCCTAAAGGCATAACACATTTTTAATTGAACCAGCTAAAACAATGTATTCTGTATTTGGTAACATATTGTATGTACGAAGGCAAAACAAAATTCCTGACAAATGATTAGCAGAGCTTCCAATTTTCTCTTTTCATTCATCTTAGTGGTTTACCAGCTTTACCAGCATTGTTTCCAACATGTAGTAAATACAGTATAGTAATGACAGAGCTAAACATACATTTATTATAGAATTAGGGATAGTGTTTTTGGATACCCACATTTTGCACATTATCAATACTGTATGCTGCCACTTGTCACCTTGTAATACACCTAAAGACGCCTATAGACCTGCAGCTATCTCCTAAGCCATTACATTAACTATAGGGTTATTGCTCTATTAAACGCTACAAGTCTAGCACAAAGGGTTTCATTCCTCTCAGTGACAGTTTGCTTCATACTTCGGTGGCTTTAAGGCCAACTTGAGTCGGGGGAATCTTGCTTACAAAAACATATATCATCCATTGTTCGTGTGAAAATAGCACCTTGTCGCGTATTGTTAAATATAAGCAGATTGTACAATGGGGGTTGATTCAGGGCCCGCAGTTAAACACAACCATTAAGTTATACTGTCCGTGGCCGGCATTTCGGTTAATAGCCGCTTTAAAGCGATAAAGAAACTGCACAAGTTGCTTGTGTGTGGGTCTCAACACTGTCTGCCATTATTGATTATGGGTGGAAGTGTTTTGGAAAATAATCTGTTTTATGGTTGCATTGCAGAGGCCTGCTCTTCCAAGGACTGGTCTTCAACCAGAAATCTTAAGAAATATTTGCAGAAATAACTAGATATATGCATGTTCTGATCTGGGTAATTGCTATCGCCAGTATTTAGTGTATTCCATGCTGTTGTTTTCTGGTTGCTATGGTGTTGCAAAGACACATGGTCCCTAAACTTCCTGTAGTTATCAGTAGAGGTGTGGGTACTCTATGTGTGTGTGTGTGTGTGTGTTTGTGTTTGTGTACAAGCCAAAACAGTAAAACACATCGGTTTAAAACAATTGTGTGGATGGAAGGACTACCATGATATCGTTTTTAACATCTCCATCATGGTCTAAAACCACAAAGGAAACTGCAAACCACTTACATTAAATTTCCACTATTCTATTCAAATCTCTTTCTCTCTCACTGATCTCTCTCTCTCTCTCTCGCTCTCTCTCTCTCTCTCTCTCTCTAACACACACAGAAGAAGATTGTGACTGTCATTAAACCTCAGAGCACGGTGCTTCAACGCTCTCTATCTAAAATGATGTAGCTACAGTGCACTACTTCACATACATTAAAAAAGAATACGCAATAAACTCCTGCAGGGTTGCAGAATCCTATATGGAAATTAAATCTTCATCAAACAACCACTCTGGCTTTGTCAGACATCTAATGAAGGCAAAAAAAACATTTGACACTAATGTGATCATAGTGCCTTGCCTCTACATGTGCAGGGGTTAGTATATCAAATTAACATATTACAATTGTTTTGCGATGATAAGATCCATGTTGATATTTGTTGAGCTGTCAATCAAGTGATGTCTACACACCTATACACAAACACACACAAATAGAGGTCCGACAGGTATAATCAGCCAAATTAACACAACACCTGTGGGTCTACAGCAGCATTCAAGGCTTTTATTGTTCTCAAGAACGCTTGCTATAGTAACTTGGATCTCAAATCAAAACAACATCGACTCCACAATGACGCCTCACACATTTAAAAGCATTGTGAAGCAAAGCATAGTACTATGGCTTTGTTGTTGTGAGCAGTGTTAATCACTTTGTTATTGTTCCTATTAACAGAGCCAGGGCTGAACAGATTCTTTTTTCAACACGCACAGAGAACAGGGTTACACATCAGCATGGGACTAGAACCCACTACCCTAACTAGTTCCCATATGGTTTACATACTATAATGTTTTGTGAGCCCTGCTCTTTGCTAGTCTCATCACTTCATGTGTTTACCTTTCATATCAAGCCTGTTTGCCCGTCACTCCCTGCCCTGTGTTTCCCAGTCTCGTTAATTCCACCTGTGTCTGTTTAATCACGTCTGATGTGCTGCACCTGTCTCTCATTGTAGTTAGCCAATGGTCTGTCTTCATGTCCTGTGTCGGTCATTGTTGACGTTTAATGTCAATGTCGCGTTGTTCCCCGTGCTCCTGCCAATGCGTGTCTCACGTTTGGGTCCTTCCCTCCGTACAAGCGTTTCACATACTGTATACAATATTGACAAACAAAGCGCGCTTACATTTTAAAGCATGTACTGTGTGGATGTATGTGATGTGTTCAGATACTATATATCATCACAATTTAAAAGTTGATTGATGAATGTTTAAACAAACTGAAACCCACTGTATATTAAGTGTAGCCTATACTCCAAATCCTCAGAAATTAGGATGCATTACAGTACAGTGGAATGTCATCTCCTAGTGAGTTGTCCACAACCCCTTCCTACACCTACACACACACACACACAAACACACACGATCATCCTATCCTTGCTCCAACAGCTCTTGGCACTGGTCGGACACTCAACTGTTCACTGTAGCTCCTGGAACCTTGACAGTGTTCTATCACATCTGTGCTGCTCCTCCACCTCTGCTCTGCCCAGTGGGGATGGCGTCTATAAATCCAACCATCCCAGAGAACAGAAGCTACACTGGCAGGAAGATTAAGGGGCAAGTTAGAGTATACTGTAAGACATGTTACTATTGCTTAGTTGTCCCGTTTCCCTCCTCCTACAGAGGTGTGGCGTATGACGCGTTTATTTGTCAGTAGCGTCACTAGATAGGCTAAAACGGATGTTATGAGTTCTGGTTAGACAGATATAGTTTTGACGCAAAGGTTGAAAGTGCTCGCGGCTCATCGCATGGACATGCTAGCAGGCTGTCTGTGCTCGAGCTAGAGGCTGAAACCCATCGTCAAGGCGTTCGATACAGTTGCCTGCATGTGAGACTTGTGCCAATAAAGGCGGAAACTTGTTCATTCATTGTTGTGTGAAGTACTTTCCACGCGCGCCATTTCAAGCTAATTCTACAAAGACGAAGCACAACAATACTATGCAAGGATCTATTTTCTCACTGGCTTTTTTCCATGCAATGGCATTTGCTTTGCTTTCTCATTCTCTCTCTGATTAACGTTTTAACTTCCATCAAAGTTATGTTCCGGAATAACAGTAGCCAACTGCCTCAAGCAGACTGGATGTGATTCATATGCGATTCTCATCAGGCATTTTGGTTAGAAGTGTTTGCTGTCATCACTAAAGTGGCTGGCAGCTGAGATTGTAACTGGTAGAAACCTTATTATTGGCAAAGAAACATGACAAAAGCTCACCACCGCACTTAAACAACCTTGTGTGCAACATAGAGTGACTGTGTGCGTGTGAATGAGAGAGGGCAAGATAGAGAGCGAGGGAGGCAGAAAGAGCGAGAGAGCTAATGAACAGTGAGTGAACTAATGAATAGTTTACAATTTCTGATTAGCAAGCTACAGTCCAGCGCCAGTGTTGCTCTTCGCCAGAGCGATTCACGGCGCAAATGTATGCTCATTGGAGCTAGCGCTTGCATATAAATACATATAAACACCAGCTCGCTGTCTCCACTGTCTCCGTTTTTTAGTGGTTAAGCCAGATTGCTCCACCCGTTCCCCCCCATACAGACCCACAGTGCATAGAGTGAGCCGACAAGGAGGAAAAGAAAAAGACACGCAGGGAAAATGAAAGACGTATAGCGAACAGTCTGGAGTTCTATGGTTCAGTGTAAGACGGTTGGAGGCAGACGAGTGGAAAAGGAGGTGCATGCTTGCACCAATTATCTCTCTTCTCTCTCAAAAACACGGCTCCTACAGGAATGTATGTGCGTGTGTGTATTTGCCGCATGTACTGTACCAGGAGTCTGGGGAGCGGTAGGGTGTTGACAGATCATCTGTCGAGGAGGAGTGCTGGAGGGGGCTCTCACTCCCCTCATTTACTCTGTCACTCAACCCTGCTCCAGCTAGACTCAAGGTCACCGCAACATCAGGTAAGTTTGTGGAGCCAGAGCTACATGACACCAGACCATAGTTAGGGGTGAGTCAGCACTTTTCTTCTTCACTCACTCCCTGACAACCGGCCTGACACACACTTCCGCAGACGCTCCTGCGCAGTGCAATATATCACTGCCGCAATTTTACTTTCGGTGCCAAGCAGCAAAGACAAAAAATGCATAGCTGCAACTAAACGTGTGGCTGTATAGATGTTTTTACATTTACATTTAGTGAACGGTCCAGCACAGTGTTGAGCACATTGATCTTTGCTGCAGCAAATATAGCAAAGTTTGAGAAAATGTATTATAAAAAACAAAAAAGAACATTTGGTTGAAAATGTCTGCCAGGGATGCAAGACCGAGCTGTGTTTGGACATTATGGATATCCTTGATGCAACTAATTTAAGATGTGTGGTTATGCACAATAGGAAGGCAGGGTCTGACTCTGGCCTGAAGCCGTGGTGGTTCGTGGAGGTACTGCATGTGGAAGAACTGGCTCGTAATAGACACCCTATAAAAATGGGTAATAGTAGTTTACTATGCAACTTTTCCTCCAGGTACCACACTGCAATGCTGGTGTAGTGGATGAAATAGCACGGGAGCCTCCAAGATAGCCTGGAATGCAGTTATAAGATGTTTACTTAGCTAGAACATGGCTGTTGGCTATTTTTACATATTCAGTATAATGAGTTTTACTAACAGTTTTTGATTATTTTAAATGAATACAGTAAAACATAATATATTGCTTTTTAGTTGATCGTACTCTCTACATAATGCGCATGGGTGCCACCATTGTTGTGTGAGGTCAAACTGAGAATCTGCCCAGAGTTCACAGGATTTGATTGGCGTTCTATCGTATTCTATTGTATAGGACGTCTTCAATTGTCTACTTCCGAGATGTCTGGAAAGTGGCATTAATACAGAACAGGTGAAAACAATAATCCAATCAATGACACAGAAACGGTGAAGACAGAATATCTGGATGAAAACAAGGAAAGCATGGATGAATACATCCAATACAATACAACCATGCAACATAGTATGCTTGTGCACACCTCTCGTGCATGAGAAACATCCATGATGATGTTAATGCTAAATATTAAACCTCGATTCACGTGCCTCATTTCTCAAAAGAGCAAAGCCATTTGTAAGCACACATCCAGGTACACCCTATGACACACACCCATGCAGGCAGACAGGAGACAATGGACTTTACGTCCTATTTTTCTGAGCCTTAACTTGAAGCCAGTACTTTCTGCCTATTTCTGGAAATATTTTGAACATTGGCCTCAGCTATCGCCAAGCCCTTTCCACAGACCCTAATGCCATCTTGGCAGGACAATAGAAGGAATACTACAGCACATGCACCAGAAATTCCCTTAAGAAACAGCTAACGCTATTCAGGTAGACAGAGAGGGAGAAAGAAAATACAACTGTAACAGAGAGAAAGACATGCAAAGCTATAGATACAGTGAAAGATACATTTAGGCGCTTTAACAGCATATAAAAGCCACGTCCTGCCATATTAACCTGGCATACAATGGCTGCTAATGAAAAAAAAATATATAAGTAACCCTTAACAAAATCATTAAAAGTCAATCTAATTTTGATATAAACGAATCTGAGCTCTGTTGCAATTAGCATCTAGTATCTCATGGCCTCAGGCATTTAGTTCAGCTGTTCAGCTGCATTTGTTATATTTGGCTATAAAGCTTTACCTTAGCCAAGATAAGTAATAAAATATGCATTGATGCTAATGTTTCTTCTGGATATATGCCTTTTACCCTCAAACAACTTTGTTGTTCCAGGTTTAGAGTTTGATGGATTATCTTACTGTTCTCAGACCCTGGATAATGCAAAAGGCCTAATAGCAGCAGCATCCAGATCTGTAAAATAAATGTTCTAGGGGCGGGAATTTCTGCCTGAACATTTACATAATTGATGGTATGTATTCCTTGAAGTTGACTGGCTATCATTATAATATATAAGTTACATAATGTTACTCACAATCTGTGCCTTGTTTGAAGTGGGGGTGGGGGGGTGTTTACTCACTCAGCCTTTGCCTTTTTCAATTTCCACTTATCATATGCTGAATGACCATATGAGCCTGCCTTCATCAGAATGAAACCTCTGATATATATCTTTTCATACCATAGTCACTCTTAAATAAGCTTTAGGATTTTAGAGCTATAATTGTAGTTTAATTTATTAGGAATGCTAGAGCCATCAATCAGCTTTGTTGCAAATACGCAAAATAGCACAAGCGGCTCCAGCAGTTCCATTTCCCATATATTAGAACATTATTGCAGTTTGAAAAGTATCGAGTATTTAAAGGGGATATAGTTAGGATGTATACCAGAGACATTATATAGAGGAGACATGCTACTTGGATCATATTTAATGGAGCTCTATGGGAGAATTCTGGAACGCCAAATGTGGCAGTTGGAAGAACCTCCCGGATGTACATCCCTAGTACGCACTATGTTTTGCAACAGTTACAAATTGTGGTCTCTAGACTGACCTTGAACAATGTGTAGGAAGTGAATAAAATAATACTAATATACAGCAGCTGTCTACCTATAGGATATTGTTAAAAGTATATATATAATTTTGTTAGCATTTGTACAGTTAATTAATGAAAGAGCATATGTAAAATGTGTAAAAATATTGTGTCCTTATTTCACTAAGGTGAAAAATGAACACCCACGCCATTCTATAGAAGGCACACTCATAAAAGGCACACAAATGTGGCATTTCTATTAATATGTGGCATTTCTAATATTAATATGTGTTAACACATATTAAATGCTACAAACTACTGTATGTCATATTGTGTATTTGTTATTTATGTGTGGATTGTGTGGATATCCTGTACTGTCTCCTCTGGTGCCAAAATAATTTCCCCTGGGGGATAATAAAGATTTATTGACTTGATAGAAAGCTGGCTCTACACAGTGCATTCTGCACCTGAGGATTCTGAAGCAGTTTGTTATTGTTTTAGTTGGCAACAGCCATTAATTAAGTTGGTGTCGTAGTATAAAGTATAAACTGGAGAAAAAATGCTTTTTAAGCATTATTTTAGGGCAAAACCAACACATGTTTTAAGATGTTTCTATCAGATTTGAGTCTCAATTGTATATGTGCAGTTCTTATGTCCCAATAATCACTGAAAGTGTGGTTATGGCTCTCTACATGGGGTTCAAAGATGGCTACCGAGTGGCGAGACTTGTCTATAAGGAATTTGGTATAAGTCAGATGAATGTAAACTGATTCTAGTGGAAAATTCATTTTAAGCAGATATGTAAACAGCTTAGTAGGAATTTTTTTCATTTCCGGAATAAGGGCAAAAACTGGAATATTTTGTGTATGTAAACGTAGCCAGTGAGTGAAATCCTCTGTGAGAATATCTGTCTGATTGAAAGCCCCTGCCTCTATATAAGGCAATTTCAATTTTTCCCGCTACCTGAAGATGTTTGACCAAATATGGCCATTTTTCCCTGCCGAGCACGTGAATGCACATACAGCTATCAGGTTTGTAAACGTGCTTTGTTGTGTATGTCTTCAAGCTCCAGAGTGAGGTAACAGAGGACGAGTGGATGGGTTTTCAAAATCGTCCAGTGATTCTTCAGTCATGCTTGTCAAGTCAGTGTTGTTAACTATGATAATGTGTTGCCAAAGCAGATATGTGAATATTTATGCTTGTGTGTAGATTTAAAGGTCACAAGGATAACAAGCCTATAAATTTCACATAATCACCATTCAATGAATGATTGTGGACGATGACGCATTCACAATCCGCTTTCTCATTTGCTTTCTCCATCCATTGCTCTCGCCCTTTCTTTCTCTGTAGTCTAGCCAGCCATTGTGAACCTTCTGGGATTGTTGTGGTCGAGTCATCTTGTGCTCTGTATCACATGAAATATCATCTTCCCAAACGCCTTGCCGGAGCGGGAACGTAGCTGGCTTAGCATGAAAGAAGTGAGTGTAAGAGAGAGAGTAAAACAGAACCTAACTTACTTTGGAATATGATTCACTTTCTGAATATGTAAAGAAACTCCAGAGTCTAAAACCCAACCAGACCATTGTTCCTGCTTCACTTGATCTACTCTCCACTCTATTTACTGTATAGTTTTTGCACATATCAAATAGTGTGTGTGTGTGTGTGTGTGTGTGTGTGCGTGTGCTGTATGAGCCCCAAAATGGTTAGTCTATCAAAAAACCTTCAACGGCTGTATTAACAATTTTTTTTAATTATTCCATAGTTTGGGAGGCCTGCATTTATATAGAGCGGCTACTTACTGAGACAGGTCAGAAGCAGACGTATATAAGCAAAAGACTACTGTAAACGTCATAAGACAAACACCCTAGCCAGATAGACATGAATATACAACCAGTCATCAAGAAAGCCAGCCAGATGGATATGGAGGGAAAATATCAACCAGTCAGTCAGTTTGTCGAGCAGCCAGCCAGCCACCCACTCAGTCAAAAATTAGAGCCAACCAGCCAATCAAAAAGCAGAAAACAGACATTAAAGCAACAGGTTTCCCCTATTAATTTTTCCATGGAACCTGCTGGTGCATTCCACTCTATATGAGATGGGCCGTGACTCATGTAGAGTTCAGGTTAAAGGAAGTTGCTAACACTAATCAGGTCTTAACACAGCAACATATTATTGTCCTCAAAGCTTTAGCTGTATGGCTTAAACTGGGTGCCAATATTGTCCATGACTTACAGTAGCAGTATATTTAATGAAATATCCATATTCACGACTTGTAGCTAAAATGATGTGACAAGTCTTCAAACTATATAAATAATGTTGTAATGTATAAATTATGTAGTATATATCACATCTGAAATATTATAGTTTGGTATACTACAATATACTACAAAATAAACTGCTTAATGTAATCTCATTATGTGAATGTGTGGTTTTAAAAAAATATACATATTTTACATTAATAAGTCGATATTGAGTGGTAAATAATTTGGAACAAAAGTGTCCTCCTATTTGAAGCTACTGACTACTATATTCTCAGAATGTGTGCATGGACTTTTACACTATAATTACACTACAACACTACATCAGGGCAGGCACTTGTTGGAAAATGTTTAAAAAGCAACGCTTTGCTATATTATAGCAGCACTGTTTTTGAATTAGCACCACTGCGCAGCAGAGAGAAATAATAATAGTTGAGGAGAAAGGGAGGGAGAGACCCGCTGAGAAGTTTGGGAGAATGTGAGAGGATGGGAACGAAAGAAGAAATGAAATCCATAATGAACGGCTCCATAACAGGAAGTTAATCAGAACAGCAGGTCCTGTATATTGCTCCTGACTAGCGCACGCATCACCGCCGTCAATTCAATTTACTCACAACCGCTGAAAATAATAAATAAAACATGGAAAATAAATTGAGACACTCATTCAAATTCATTAGAAATGTGTGCCTACAGTACATAATATTCCATCAAAGATGGGGGGGAATAAGAGCAACACTATGGCAACTGCGGAGAGCGAGAGAGAAAGAGAGTATATAATAATTATGGATACAGCCCACAAACACATGGGTAAACACAATATATGCATATACAATATACACTCAATCGCACACATATATCCGACCTCCACCCACACACAACACATCACAATGTCCAGAGCTGTGACTAACCCACTGAAAATGATATAATCTAATACACGCATAAGCAACAGAGGCAACAATAAAGAGAGAGAGAGAAAAAAAAAGATCAAATCAGCGAGAGGCAATGTTGCGTAAAACTGCGAGCAGGGCTTCCAGTGACGTGCGGGCTATGGGTGGGCGGGCGACCAAGCACGGGGGCTCTGTTCTCATCTGATGAGGGCGCAGGAGTGATGTTTTAATAGCTGAAGCTGCTCTCTCAACCAGCCGAGTGTCCACGCACACACACACACACACACACACACACACACACAGTAGTCACATTTTCTGACTACATTGTGACTTTCTCGGACAAGTTTTTTTTTTTTAGATTGTTTTCTTTTCCAACATACACAATGAATCTCTCTCTATCTTCAATATCTCACTTTCACATACACGACACACGCTTAAACCCACCACCATCCTCCACCCCGCCTCCAAGTGTTCCAGACAGCTTCATAATGGCTGGCACCTCCTCAACACGAGCTCTAATTGAAAGATGAACGAGTTTATTTGGGATTAATCCATCACCCTGTCACCTGAGGAGGAGGAGGAGGAGGAAGGGGGGGGTGAAGAATAGAGGAGAGGCTGCGGAAAGAAGAGGACATGGGAGGCTGAGGAGTAAAGCGACACAATGGGACAAGAAAGGAGAAGGTCTCCGGAGACATATAACAATGTCCATCAGCTATTCAGTCCGAAAAGGGTACAAGCTTATGCTGTGCAACACATTCAGTACAGTAGAAACAAGTGAGCATCTCTCTCTCTCTCTCTCTCTCTTTCTCTCACACACACACACACGCAAGCACGCGCGTACACACACACACACACACACACACACACACACACACACACACACACAACCTTGGCATGAGAAACTCATTAACTGGCAATTACAGTATGTATGAAGATGAAATAACATGAACGACATCATCAAGACACAGTATAGGGAACAGGAACAATGTAAGTTAGCCATTAACACTAAAGAAACCCTACTGCTTAGCACCTTTAGAAGGACATAGCATTATTTTTTTGAGGGCTTAATACAATCAGTTGTGTGGCTGCTTATCAGGAGGCATATTGTATCCATGCATGCATTAAATACATCTCTGTTACATTTGAGGTAGCCAAAAAAAGCTTGCAGTAATCCAACATTAGAACTGTAATACTGCAAGTATTTGAAATGAATCAACACACACAGGTGAACATGTTTAATAACATATTCAATAACAGCTTCTACACTGAAGCCACTGCTGTTAATTTA
>JAODVN010156689.1:0-14723 GCA_025434125.1 Chologaster cornuta
AAAATATCTTTCTTAATTCTCTTTGGGAGAAACCCACACCATCTAGTGGCTAAACATATTAACTACATCTGTTGTTTACTCAACAGATCTTACAGTAGCTCAACCTTACTTCCCTCTAGAGGAAATTTCTACTTATGTAAGTGGTGTTGTATTAATGACTACTATATTATAAGAGCACTGATATATATATATATATATGCAGAAAATTACTCCCACTGTCTTTTGGAGTACAAGTGCTCTCATGTGTTTCTATTATTGGAGGGAAACAGAAAAGGAAAACGAGTGACCTGCAGAGATTATCTTTATTTCTTAACTCAGCCAGCAACATCTAAATATTCAAATTGAACCCATGTCAAAAGTATTTATTATTTATGTATTTCCAGTCTGAATGCTATACTGCACACATTCAGTGTGTTGTATAATAACAAATACTGTTATAATAATGTCTCACACGTTGTCATTGTAGCCCCCTCCCCTAACCCTCCCTAACTAAGCTCCAGTGATTTCACCGGCTTGGCTCTTCCATTATGTGGCCACACCAGATCCACTGCACATACAGTATTGACATTCCATAAAGTTTACCCAGGGTGATACAGCCGTTGCTTTCTCACACACCATTCTGATGATATAACCATATTTCCAACAGTACAGAAATATGTCTGGATAGTGATTGCATATGTATGTGATGTATACTGTACTGAGGCTATATTGAATGTCAAATAGTGTACTGCTATCAGCTACTACTGTTTATTCGGTTTATTGTTTTTTAGCTCGTTAAAATGTGGCTGAAATAGAATGCTAACTTCACATGGGATGCAAATGTGGCAAAAATAGCGTTTTCTGAGAGAAGTGAGTGCTACGTACGGCCGCAAGAGAAAATATGTAACAGATTTTAGTAAAAAAACTGTTTATTTTTTGGATAAATATATTGGGATATTTATTTATCCAATAATGATACATATATATGGATTTTTTTTTCTGCTAAAAAAAGTGGCAACTCAAAGTTACTGTACATTGCTCATCAAATATGTCTGCTGCTATTTTATTTATATTGTGTGTGTCACAGACAGAGGATGTAATATCAGCCGCAATAAAAACCCATTTGAGATCCTTTTAAAGGCTTTGAGAACCAGTTCCTTATTTTATTTTCCCTCTGGTGTATAGGCTACATTTTGTCGTATTTATGTGGAATTATTTACCCTTAATCAACATCTATCATTTTGTGTGTGTGTGTGTGTGTGTTTTTTTTCTCTCTCCTCCCACCCTCCTCTATCCGATAAGTCACATTTAATAGTACACTTCCTTTCTTGGCCTGAGGCTGGGTGCCAGACCAGCTGCATAAAATGTAGTTTCACCGCGTTCCTTGCCAGCACTTTTGTTCGGGGGAAGGGGGGGAATAACACACACACACACACACACACAAAATCCCACAGAGCCTCTTGAACTCTCTTGAGGCATTTTTTTTCTCTTCCTTTTGAAGGAGGAGAAACGACTCTTGATTCGTTGTTTGTTTTACCGTCATATCCCTTAAAAGGAATAGCGAAGCCGTCTCTTGTTGTTACAAGACAGCCAGCTCATTCTCTCATGCTTAAAGAAATGATTGTTTCTGTCTGGCATGTACGGGGCGGCCGGATAGCATGAAAACCCCTTGGTCTACGCTTACGGAATGGCTCTTGTTTCTGGAAGGCAAATTCAACTGTTTCTACACTATATGTTGCTATTTTACACATGGATGTCATTACGCTATTCACAGCCTAATGTTTCCATTGGTTATGACATCACTTGTGGAAAATTGACTGAGCGATAGTCACAGGAAAATGTGTAGCACTCAAGAACAGTTGAAATGTCTCCAAAGTGGTTTTTTTGCTACACAAAATGGCCTTTGTGATTTAGCATTGACGTGATTACGTCCGAGAGAAACTTTCCTGTGATCAATCAGTTCAACCAGTATGTTGAAAACAATAACAGTCAGTTACCAGTAGAATTTCGTTTATTGCTGTAGCACTTAAAAGGCCCTTGTGTGATTGATTGCATTAGAAGATTATATTATAATTTATGTGCTATGAGGGTAGGAGTTCTTTGACTAAATGTAATTGAAGTTTGCCAGGCCTATAACTTTGTTGGTCTTCACCCGCTTGTCTCCACACACACATGCACACGCACACACACACACACACACGAGCGCACACATACACAGACCAAATTAGATTTTTCCCTTAGATGTTTTAATCAGAAAAAGAAGTATTGTAGACGCTTGCCAAGTATGAAGAGAATGTTTTCAAGCTGTCCATTCTTATGGGATAGCTATCCCAGAGGACTGGTTCTGGTTCATGTACTGTATACTGTCATTTAGTCCAGCTTTAAGAAATTACACTACGTTAACTTTTGGCCTGGTTTTGTCCATATGTGCTTGCCATAAAATTGTATGTGACAACTCCCCATGCCACTGTGGTCAATAGATGCAACTGCATTCTGTTGAATATTGTCTTTTTTTATAGCAGGCTTTTCAAATATATAGTATACTGTAGGCCAATGTATGTTTAGCATCATTTTTTGCATATATTTGTCCATGGCAGTGACTGTGTGTTTATATTAATATACAGAAACCAGGCACTTTTATACTATATACTACCGCGTGCATAGTATATTATGATATAAAATGCAAATTTAACATCACATTACAGTGTATAAATTGAATAATCAGCATGAAACATTTGATATTTAAAAGTAGTCAGCTATTGCAAGCTATTGGTATGAAAATAAATGTTTTTGTCAAATTCAACAAATATCTCCTCGTATTTCTATTTCATACTATCTTACTGTACCATTCTCTGTGCGTGTTAAAAATATCTGGTGCTTCCACACAGCCCTGTCTCCGTAAATAGGAACATAAACAAAGTGGTGAACACCGCTCGTATAACTAAAGCCATAGCACTACGCTTAGCTTCACAATGCTTTTCAAAGTGTGAGGCAGCGGAGGGATTTTGTTCTCGAGTATAACCCTTAACATACAGTTACACATAATATAATATCTAAACGGCATCTTCCACAGGTTACTACTGCCTTACGAGAGGAACATCAAGGGGGAGAAGGACAAGCCGCTGCCCTGCGTTAAGCCCCGGAAGCCGGAGTGTGGTCAGGAGAAGAGCACGAGTGTCAGAGCCAAGGTGTCGGGCACCAAGAAACCCAAAGGGGCCAGTAACCCAAAGCAGGGGAGCAAGAAGGAGAAAGACGAGTCAACGAACGACCAGGAGTCACCTTCACAGGTCAGTTGCAAGCCCTCACGATTAAACATTAGGCATCTTAAAATATCTCTCTTAAAATACTCTCACACGGTCAAAGTGTTTCATTATTATTTGAATACAAACCACATGTCCATGACACACACTGTCCTCTTGTCCACACCTTGCAGTCATGTCCAGCCTGTGGCTATTAATGGGTTCCATCCCATCATAGTACCACCTATTGAACCTTCTCAAATGTTACATTTAGCCAGTGCAACATTGATGCAACAGAACAAATAAACATCGACCACTGCAATTTGTGAATGGCATCTTATTCGCCGATATATAGGCTAATTGCGTAGCCTGACCCTATTCACTTTTTAAATATGGTCTGTCTACGCTCAAAGTGTCGTTGCCTCCTACCTCTGGTAGCTTCTGCTGGGGTAGTCTGACTAATAACTACTAACAACTAGCTTTGTTTGAGGGACATTAGGCGTTGCTATGGAAAATTAGGTAATCTGATTGTTGCATATATGTACCGATGTGCGGCTGACTCTGAATATCACCGCATCCCTAGTTACCGTCCTGTATGTAAGTTCCTGCATCTCATGAAATAATCCACCATCTGCAGGATGCCAAGGGGAAAGAGGACACCGCTGATCCCCCCAAAGCCACTAGGAAGGAAAACCCTTCCAGGGACGAGCCAATTGTCATCGAGGAGGAGGAGCTCCACGTCATCCTGAAGAAGGAGGAATCACTTTCTGTGGAAGAGGCATTGCCGCCATTGATCTCCCCCGCGGAGGAGCCGCCAGCCCCCCCGACGCCCTCGACGCCCCTGACGCCCCCGACGCCCAGCCCCCGGCCAGAGTGGCGGCAGGAGCCCCTGGGGGTCAGGAGGAGAAGCCCCAACCACCACCACCACTCCCGGGACCAGGGTAAACCCCCGGGGCAGGGGGTGCTGCTGCCCGAGCCCGTGCCCAGGGACAGAACCCCAGCGGCGGATGGCCACGGGGGCCGGGTGGGCAAGGTGCTGCCCATGCTCAAGCAGGTGGAGAGGCAGGCAGGCGGGACGGAGCCCCTCCGGGACACGCCCCCCGACTACGCGGGCATTGTCAAGAGGGAGCCCCTCCCGCCGCCTCCGCCCCTGCAGACGGCCGCCTACTCCTCCCCCCAGGTGGTCATGTCCCCGCTGGCCAAGAAGAAGCTCCTGTCCCAGGTGTGTGAGACCAACCCCTTTACCTTCGCTTCCGCTCCCCCTCCCCCTCCTCTGGCTCCGCCTCCCTCTCTGCGGGAGCCTCCCGGGGCCAAGGAGCGGGAGGAGGCCGAGGAGATGGCGGCCGTCGGACAGAAGCCGGAGTGCGCGACCGACGTCGGCCAGGAGGGGGCGACCTCGGCCGTTGTCTTCCGGCCGTCGGTGATCCAGCACGCCCAGAGCTCCAGGCCCCTCCCCCCACACCAGCAGCACCGCCCGGCCGGCCGCAGGGAACGCAGCCCGCTGGGCGAGCTCTCCGAGGCCTACGCCTGCCGGACGAGCCACCCCCACCACCTGCAGCCGCGCGTCAGCCCGCCGTGGCAGCCCTACCTGCCCCGCGGCACCGCCCAGAGCGGGGCGGAGAACACCGGGGCGGAGGAGACGGCGACCCTCCTGCACTCCTACATGCCGGGCGACTGCTACTCCTCCCCGCACCTGCACAGCCTCTACCGGCAGGCGGAGAACTGCCTCGCCGCGCCGTACGGACGGGACGGCGACTGCGGGGAGGTGGGGGGTTTCGTCGGGGTGGTCGGGGGCCTGGAGCGCGAGGGTCTGGCCTACCGGTCCTGTCACTACGGCGACCGGACTCATGAGGAGGGCTGCTGCCGCGGCGACGAGGGCGAGGACGAGCCGCGGGACTTCACCCTCGCCAAGCGGCTGTCCTCCTTTGCCAAGCCCTCGTTCTGCGGCCTCCCGTATCCCATCATGCATCACTTGGACTCGCACCCAAAGGCGTGCCGGGTGCCCCCGATGACTGCGGAGCCCCCCAAGCAGTGCCCCGAGTCCCCCCGCCGCTTCCCCAGCCCCAAGGTCCTCTCCCCCACGGACATCACGGCCGGCGGCGCGGGGCTCGCGCTCACAAGCCCCGCACGCCCGGCCAAGCGTGCCCTGGGTGAGCCCGGCGCGGGCAGCGGTGTCCCGGAGAGGAAGGTGCGCGTTGTGACCCCCATGCACCCCGCGGCGACCCCCCGGCGACCACGCGGCGACCCGGAGGAGTTGAAGCCGGCCGAGCCGGCACACGCCATCCACCTCAGCAGTAGCGGCCACCTCCCCGGTGGGGAGGGCCACCCCGCCTTTCCCCTGCCCCACGCGGCTCCCATCTACCCGGGCATGTACTCCGGGGGCCTGGTGCCTCCCAGGCCCCCGGACGCCCTGCAGCAGCAGCACGCGGGGCTGCAGTACCTGAAGAGCCAGGCGGCCGTCTCTCCGCTCATGACCCCGCTGGCCTTCCACTCCATCCTGTTGCACAGGCAGCTGATGGCCACCGGGGGGGCGGCCGCCCCTCCTCACCACCACCACCACCACTACTACCACCGCCACCACCCGGGAGGGACGGCGCTTTACGGGGACCTGCTGCACCACCTATACCCCCTCTCTACCCTCCCCCCGCCCCAGCTCTCCTCGGTGCACCCCAGCACCAGACTGTAGTGTGTGTGTGTGGGGTGGGAGAGACACACACACACACAATACACAAACACAGACACACACAAACGAATAGTGGTACACATACCACTAATAGAGTGGTATGTGTACCTATCCCTCTATTTGGTGGTCTTTACCCCCCCCTCTCTCCCGTAACGGCTCGGCCAGAACAATAACACTGATATTAAACTTTGCCAGACTATCAGACTGGTGGACTTGGTCGTCATTTGAGTGCGACGAGAGAATTCCGGCGTCCTTGTTATTATTTTATTTTATTTTCTAAATGTGTTATATCCTTTGCACTGTATTGTAATTATCACCACTCACTGTATTTTATAGTTTTTGTGATTATAACCTTATTTGCACAGTGCTGATGTGTATGTGCTTACAAGTCAGCCGGCCTCGCTCGTCTACGCGAGACACGCGAAAAACGGGCGTCAGAGAAAAGCCATTTGTTTACTGTGTCTGAGGGTTACACTTTGTTGCTGAGAAACACTAACATCACAATATCAATGAAACGATTAAAACTCGGGATTAAAACTCGGGCAGGCCAACGGCTAAGAATATGAATACTACGCGCCAGCTCGTTGGCGATGGCTGTATCTGTTTACATGTCTGCACGCTGAAAGCTGTTGCCTGCTCTTTTTGCTTTTGTTACAGCAAACAACCAGGGTTGTACATTTCACGTGCTGCACAAGACACATATTCACTGACTCATAACATGACGAGGTGCTGTACTGATGCATGTACTGTTGTAGATTCACCATTCAGGTTTAAATGTATTTCCGGAATCTAAAATAAATGTGGTCGTCCCTACCCCTGCCCCACTTTGTAATCGCTATCAAAATCTATTTTAATGTTACTTTATAAAATTTACATTATTACCCCTGCAACCTCTTGAGATTCGTAGACTGTAGCAGCTTGTTTTGTTTTTATTTTATTTTTATACAAGTATTATGAATGCTCACTGCTAGAAATCAGCATTTTGATCTTCAACTTGAAGACTTTATTGTGAAGAAATATAATAAACTGAAGCTTAATTCAATGAGCTTCAAAGACCCAGTATAGTTTTAATTGATAGGAATGTTGTTGTTGAATGTTGTTATATCTGTGCCTTTTGCCGTTTTTGGGTAATAGCACTACAGTTGTTAAAGGTTATCTTCTGCAGCTACTGTACGTACGATTTACTTTTGTCTGTAAGCAACACACAACATATGCACGCACAAACAATCTAACAAAGCTTAGCACAGTTGGCTACAAGGCACCAGAGTCTGGAGATGCAATAGTATTTTACAACTTTCCACCTTTGATTTGCTTTAAGTTATGGTCAGTATTTGTGTAATTCTCCTATCTTAGTTGTGTCAAGCAATCAATTATATAGACTACTTGAAAACAATATATACAGTAAATGATTGACATTACCCTAGTCTGGTATTGATTGTCTACAAGGCTTCTGTGTTTTTAGTAATGGTTTAAAAACACACCCGGCCTCCATTAAGTATTGCTTTCTGTGCTTTACAACTTGTGGAAAGACAACACCTGTTCAGGCTTTTAATGGAAATCCAGGACGGTGGAAATAAATACACAGTGAACATGTTTAGATTTTTCTGAGAGAAACAAAATTGCAATTATTGTCTGTAGCCTATGTGAAGTTTTACAGGACACTTAAAACATTAATTTCTGCTTAAGTACTGTACATTATTGTGTGTAGGTAAATGGCTTCAACAGTGTTGGTGCTAAGACAAGACACCTGTACATAACATTCATTTGAGATCAATTCCATGACAACCCTCTCTCACGTCTTAATTTAGGTGTAAATAGCTCTGTAGATAGTAGACCTACTGTGTGGTTGTTATCATATAAACTGTTATAATCTGTAAATAGTATAAAGATAGTACAGTATAAAAGTCGGTTACACAATCTAGTTTTGTCCTCGTTTGCCTTGTTTCAAGGTCACGGTGAATCATGTTAGATTTTAATGAGCACTACAATTTAAGAATTAGGATACTATTGTTATTATTATTATTATTTTGTCATTTCTTCTTTTTTCACATTGTTTCCATGTGCATCCTGAAAGAGTTTTTATACAATAGCCATTTGTTTACCATCCACCCAGCTGGCAAGCAAGAAAAAATAAATAAAACATTTTGTATGATACAACCTCCTGTATATTTAATTAAAATATTTTACTATCTATATACATACCATTGTGTTCTTTTGTTTAGTGTGGACCAGGTCAAATATTAAGCAATATTTTAGTTATTCAGTAATTGGTGTTCAGTATAACATATAATTTTAGATGTTGCAGCACATGTAATGTTCTTATGGAGCAAGTGCGACATGAATGGGGCTTTATTATTGTAATTTCATTATATGGTTATGAGATTCTGCCCTGCCTTAATCTTCACACCATGCAACTTCTGGGCTGAGCGCCAGGGATCACTCAAGAGTATTTGTAGCAGTAGAAAATCTGCCAGTGCACAGATTTTTATGGGGTGAGGGTTGGTTCAGCCGCAAGAAAAGCTATACTTTGACTTTTATTGCCACCCCCTGGTAAACCTTTACCATGAAAAAATATTCACAGATAACTTCAAGGATCAGCAAAAATACACTACAGTATAGCAGAATGTAGGGCACTTTCACTGCAGCTCAGCAATAATCATACAATAGTTTCAGGACACATATTGAACTATTGTGTTTATTTTACATTGTACAACGCATCGATTAATGCAAAACAACTAGAAGATAAAACAAAAGTCAAACAAATTGATGATAATAGTAATAATTACAAAAGTTTTAAAAAAAAGTTATAATTACAACAGTATTGAATGTGTTCTCATTACATGTTACAATAACAAAAATACAGTACAGCTACATAACATGAGAACTGGCTAATTATAAATTTATTTATATATATAAAATGAAAATATTTAATGTTTATATGTATTGTTTCATCAGACAGTTCTACACCCTATTTAAATTATGGATTACTAATTCCTACATCATAATCTTTATATGCACTCAAACAATCTACACAACAGTGGTTACAATAACATATGTAAGAGGCAATGCTGGAATTAACACATTTCATTGCTGAGAGGTTTGACATTTGAAGAAAACGTGAATAGAAAGTCAATATTCATTTTAAGAGCTCTGAATCCATGTTTCTCCAAAGCATGGTCATTGCGACTAATAATCATCATAACGGCAGTCAAATAAAATATTATGAGCAATTAGTCATTGCTGCCATAACTATAACCTTGTTAAAGCAGTGGAGGTTTCATGGAAATTACTTTGAATCTTCCAATATTACTATTAGCAAAGCATAAAGGGACTGATCTGACCAGTTATGGAGTATGCCAAGCTTACAAAACACCACGAGAATTAACTGCGCTCCCTATTTGTGCAATTTCTACAGTATGTCAAGGCTACTGTTGGCTTGGATTCTCATTAAGATGATCAAATTGAATTTACGAGAAATATTACATCATTTACCTGGGTTCAGTTTGTGCCTTTTGCATTTCAGAGAGACCAGGTGGTTTTAATGTTTTGCAGACTTGTTGTCATCTTGCCAAGTGCCCTGTGACATGTTCCAGAGTAAGTGGATAAAATATCTAGTGGTTAAGAAGCATTGCTGATATGTCTAAACAACAACTATTACGAGGACATTCATAACATAAAGATACTCAAAAGGACCCCATATTCAGTAATTTAATCAAGCTAATAATATTTTTTTGTTCGGCACTGGGCATAATCTGTAGCTATATGCCGTAGCCAAGCACTCCAATACCGAGATCTCCACAAAGTAAAAAAGAAACGTCATACTGTATTACATCTTCATTAAAATATAAAACTATGAAGTGGTCGTGAAGGAGTCACAGTAAGTGAATAATATTTTTAAAAAGCCTTAAAAGGAATGACTGTATCTAGTCAAATCTGAGTGCTTTAGCGAAGGCTTTTAGATCCATGTCTTAAGACAGACATGAGGTTTAGCCAAAGCCTATTCATATGAGCAAGATGGATGGATGGCTGCACTAAAAGCAACCATATTTCCCTCAAATCATTTATGAAATACGGTAGCTGCTCATGAAGAAAACTCTATAATTAAATCAGTTGAAAATAGTCGTTATTTGCATGAGTGGTCTGGCATTAAATCTGCTGGACACCAACACGGGTGTTTTGAGTTAATGTTACATATCAAGTTAAAGTTGATTATTAGGTTGTAGCTGTAGTCGCTATGGCGTACATTTGCAAAAGGAACATATTCTCAAAAGAACAATGAAGGTGCCACTTGCCATCTGTCACCATCTAGTATGTTTAATGTGTGTGTACATGCCCACACATTATAGGACTGCGTAATAAGCCACATTAAAGCCAAACACCCGTCTATGAGTTCCAGGGCTTTTAGGTGTAGCGACGTTTGCGTTAAAGCCGTCGTCATCACCAGGCTTTGGGGTTGATCCTCTCTCTGAACGACTTTGTCAGTTTGCTCCTTGGCGCAGGGACGGGACCGACGTCCCACCCGGGTTTGAGGTGTTCGGGTGGGGCTTCGGCCCCAGCGGCCTGGGTGTGTCGGTTGTGGCGGCTATGGCAGTCCAGTTCCTGTTTAGGGGGCTGGGCCTGCCTCTGTGGCTGGACCTCCACATGCCCAAGCGGGGCATTTCTGCGGCTCAGGACTCCCGCGCCTCCGGGATTGTTCCTTTGGAGCTGTTGGATAATAGCGGAGAACTTGGCGTCCAGAGACGGCCTGCCACTTCTGGATCTCGTCGTGGCTCGACGGGAAGCGCACGATTCGGCGTTCTCCTTCTCCTTGTGTGAGACAACAGAAGGTGCGTGGAGGGAAGTGGGAAGGGGAGGTCTAACTGGATGCGTGGGCGGCGCAAAGGGCTGTCTATCAGAAGGAGGAGGAGGGGCACGCCGCTTCTTGTTGCTACTGGATACGCAGGCCGTGTCGGGAAGCGGGCTGGTGAAAGGGGTGGAGCATTTGCTTGGCGACAGAACGGTCTTCTGAATGACTATTGGTTGGCAGCCATCAAACAAAGTCGACCAATTAGGCGCCTCATTCTCCTCCTCCTGACCAATGAGAAAGCGACCGTCAGTCTCTTCTATCTTGCTGTGGATGATGTCTGTGATGCTCTGGAACTTGCTGGGAGAATTGATACCTAAGGATCAGGTAAGCAACAGATGATGACGTCAACACCAAAGTCAAATATGCAGCAAAGAGTTCAAGTGCTGGGAATAGAGCGAGCTAGAGGTGAACTAGGCCATAGATAGACAACACGAGACACCACTTTGAGAATTACGAATGGGAGAGATGCATAACGGCAAATATGGGGTCGGGGGGGGAGGGGGGGGGAACAATCCTTTAAAGCCAATCGTGAGGGTGCACAGATGCAAGCCTATTTGTTGTCTGTTAATGTTTATTTGTCATTTCCTTATTATTATGCGACTACTGCTGGCTGTAACACAAATTGCCCGTCGGGGATAATAAAGATCACCTTAACTTAAACCTTAAGCCCAACAGTTATGCCACTTGTAGTAGTAGAAATATAACCTTCCGGGAGAGAAAAAAAGGCTTTCCTTATCTTATCTGGGGGCAAATCAAAAAGGTTTAAGCAGTTTTGTCTCAGCTCTGACTTGTTATTAGATCGTTTTTATGTCCCGGTGACCGATGAAAAGTGCAGTTACGCCTCTCTCGGCTCTCTAGGTAACACCTGGAGGTGTTAGCTAGACGGCTGCTGAGCTGCCAAACTTTGGCCGAGCTCAGCCTGTTAGCCAACCTGGGATACTGTACTGTAGTGCAATGGGACCGTATCTATTAACATCAACATAACAGTATATGGTCATGGTACTCAGTGCCAAGATAGTCACTTACATACAAGATAATACACTACAAACGTAATTAATATCCAATATAAAAAAGGTGAATGAATCACTGTATAATATTATCACAGCAGAATTGCTTTTATGATTCAGATACATAGCTCTCTCTCTAGCTATCTATATAAAATCACAAATGTTTTTTTTTCGGCAGCACACATTTATACTGTGATTCACCGTTACTACAGCATGTGTTACTTGGTAATCCATAATGTATTTAAGTCACTAAAAAAAGTATTCATCCAAAATGCATTCATATACCACAATATACGTACATTGTGGTAAATGTGCAAATTTCAACAGATTGATTTCCATGTGTTGCATTTGCATTTTAATTACATACAATAACATGTCAATATATTTCCAATCTCCAGATTATATTTATGCATATGCTTTGGATATGTTTGGTGTAAAATACAATACAACATAAAGCTAACTATGCAGCATTCAATTACAGTCACAAGACAAACATTCAAATCGCTATGGTATACTCACTGAGGTCATTGTAAACTGAATCGGCCTGCTTTGTGAGGAAGAGCTGTTTCCTAGGCGATGCAACCTCAATTTTCATTAACTGGTTACAGCAGTGCAGCCATTGGCCTGTTAAAGCACAAAGTACACCCAAGCAATTATACTTCTAGAACCTTCTCTTGCAAACAAAGATGATTTAATGATGGTAACCACCTCGTTAAAAATAAATAAATATACATACATACACATATATACACACTGCACTCTCAAAAACAAACGCAGAACACTTGGTGTATGCACACATGCTGTTATTTACTCCTTTGATCAATTTTTAGATATTAAAATGTGCTCTATACTTTAAAGTAAACATTAAAATTGTGTGCCTGTGTGTGTGTGCGTGCACACACTAGGCATTTGTTATGCTCCAAGATGCTGCCGCACTAGTGTGACATCTAGTGGCCAAAAGCAGTATGGCGAGCCATACAAATCGCTCACTCTGGTCATAGAAGTGTTGATGAAAGGCATCGAGCCACTCCTCCAGCTGGTCCCGGGTCTCCGTGGTGAAGACGATGGTCTGAGCCCCTGCCGATGAAGGGTTGGTGACGGACAGACCATTGGACCTTCGGCCTGCGGAGTCCTTCTGGGCCACGCGGACGCGCGTGTCCTGGACAAACAACGAAGACGTTAACACTTCGAAAACATACACAGCACAAACTACATATCCAACGTGAGAGGTTAAACAGGACACAGGGTATATTTAGCTTCTTGTTACTATAATAGAGAAGATGCATATTCTAACAATGGCAACATATTACTAAAGTATTGAAAGCACTTTGCTAGAATCAGAACACAACAAGAATCGTAACAGAAAACTACAGAAGATTCAAAATTATAATATGATGCCGTCTCTCTTGTTTAGTAACTGCTGAATGGAATGAAATGCTACGCAATGCGGCAAGTGTATTTATTTTTATAAAGTTGTGATATGCTCAAACATTTTAAAGTGCAGGTCATTTCTCTTGGATAAACTGAACAGAATAATCTAAGCATGAAATGGGATTGAGAGCATGAAACGCACTGGTGTAAATCATCCGGTTAATGAGGATTTCTAAGCATTGAACATTGTTCTTCCACCTTATTGATGGGGATGTTCAGAGTAGGTTCCACTTTGGCAGCAATTTCTTCTGGGGTGAAATAGCAGGACAGAAATCCCCCACTCAGCACACAATACAAACTGCAACAGCGATACACACCTTCCACAGTTTGCTGAAAATGCAGAAGGCACAAGACAGAACACCTGAATAAGCTCCATCTATCAATCTTTTCTGAAGAGTAAGGAAATGCCTTTAACACTAAACGAAAGATTTATTCATTACAATGTAAAAGCCATTTAGAAACTAACTTACTAACTAACCATTTATTGAGAGGATTCATTGCAGTCTAATTTGTGATTCAAATGCTTTGCTTGATAAATGAAAGTATAGTACTGTAGCCTAATGTACATTTAATAAACAACATATACAGCTGCTTTAACAGCTGCTTAAACATTACATATTATCACAGATAATGCAGCAATTCAAGGGGATATTTTTATCCAGGGTGGTTAGCAGTAATAAATGAGTAAATATTCTAGGCTAGGCACCAAGTAATTTGTTACGGATAATAGCAAATAGCTAACGCACTTGTCTGTTTAGGTAGCCGGTCATCATTTGCTGTGTCATACAATCAGGCTGGGCAACCAACCGACAGCAGAGATTACCGTAGAGTGGCAGCCATGACGACCAATCAGCTGTAATCACATATCAGCAAAGTATTAGAAATGTAACCATTACAAGTACAAATCTAAAAGAATGGAATAGGATGGTGCCCGTCATATACCGCATCTGTGCATATGTTTACAAACTACAGCTAACATTTGACACAGGTGAATATTAACAATTCTTATTTAAAATGTTAAATTTAAAACATAAAAGCATGCTTAAACTGTGTCATGTAATACAAACCAACACTGAAATTAAATTCCAATAGATGTTGCCCTTCTACATGTTCTGTAGAATATTCTATAATGCTTCAATTCACTTCTGTACCGTCTTGGAGGACAATGAGAGAATGGGATTGGAAGCCACCATCGGCCTGGGAGAGACACAAGGTTGAATAGGCCAACAGGCTATATCTGGCCCCCCTGGGAGAAGGACATACATTATCATTTTTCATGTAATTTTACACACAAATTTATTTGATGTGATACGAGCTCTGTTTGTCAGTTATTGAGCACAATGTTAAATATGTTCCAGCACAAAATTAGTTCCTTGTGGAGACATTTAACTGTGCGCTCATAGTCAATAAAACGTTTTACAAGATACCACATTCCACATACGTTGGAATTGGGTTGAACTGAAGGAAGGCGTCTGGGTCCGAGTGGTCCACTAGAGGGCAGCATTTCTTGCCTGAAGCCTTCCCAAAGGAGGAGCGCA
>JAODVN010156789.1:0-14721 GCA_025434125.1 Chologaster cornuta
GCCCCCGCGACCCGACTCCGGATAAGCGGGAGACGATGGATGGATGGATGGATATATATATATATAATTGTATATATATATAATTGTATATATGTTCAGGCGTCAAGGGGTTAGAAAGTGCTAAAAAAGTGCTAAAAAATATATAATTTGTACTACTTAATACTCCAATTTGTGTTTATATATTTTCTCTGTTTATGTTATATCTTTTATATATTTACTGTATATTTACACCAGTACATTTTAAAGAGTGTGTATGTACTTACCACTCTACTTACCTCCATTATACTGTATCTGCGCATCTGTCTGTCTGTCTATGTACTCTGTATCTTACTGCATCTACTGTATATGTCTATCCATCTAGCCTGGGTCCAGACTCCTAAAGCCCTACACCCTTTTCAAATGTTGAATATTTTTCCACATTGATTGTCAGACCACTATCTAACCATCTGATAAGAAAGCAACATGCTTTTTTGTAGCAAAAGAGGCCACTGCCATTGACCCACCCTGCAGAAAATGCATTTGTGGTGGGGAGCTGCACTCTAAGGTGGGTTCCACCTCGACCAAGTGTGGGCGGTAATATAATGTTACCTTGATCTCCAAAGAGGCCTTTCATTTTAGGCCTCCAATCATAAGATGTCTTTTGGAATGATTGTGTTGAATTTAGATGTTTGGATGTAGGTAGAAGACCACACATTTGACCCTAACACACACACACACAAACATATATGCACTATATATATACAGTATACACAACACAAAAAGCACACATAGGCCACACAAAAACACACACACACGAAAATGCAGGTTTAGATGAAACACAGATAATTAGCTCTAATGGAAACCAGATTTGTGAATATAGCCTCACTCCTGCACCCCCCATCTCTCTCTCTCTCTCTCTCTCCCTATCCCCCAACTTCCTCTATGTCATTTTGTAGTGTTGAGGGTTAATGTAAACCAGGTCTTGTTACCCACAGTGGTGAACTTCAGAGAGACATAGAGATAGTTTAAGGGTGGGGGAGCAGGCAAAATAAAAAGTGGGTTCTTTAACAGTCTCAGAAGAGAGAGATGCATTTAAACTATAGTGTAAATATCGATGCATTTTAAATAACTGGACATACTGCCTTTATTTAAAAGAAGTTGTTATAAAATCGTATGGCTTCCATTTTAACGATGATTTAATGTGCAATACAGCAGAGTGGTGGAATACGGTGGCATGAAGAGCCCATAAATCAGTCATCTTATAATTTGAGAGCCAGATGCAGTTGGACTGATAACCAGCTGCCATCTGCTTACTATAGCAACATCAAAGGAGTCCTAGACCTGAATTGTGTGATGCAGACTGTTCTTTGGAATGTATCCCTCTGCCCGATCTGCGTGTGAACGACAAACGTGTGTGCGTGTGTGTGTTTGGAAGATTCCAAAGGTGACATTCCTCCATGTCAGACCAACAGCCTCAAGTTTAAGATAACACAGCCACGGTGATTATCAGGTGGGAATTGATTCACCCCAGTGGCTCGTGAGACGCCCTGGATCAAAGCTGATTACTTTTCCTTCTGCACATAATAGAGGACTACCTCAGGAGCCTTGCCTGTAATGGTTATGGATTCTGCAAGTCCATTGCTTTATTATGGCCAACTGAGTTGCTGAATTCCAAAATAGTACCATTCTGTATGTCGAGGTATGCAGGCAATTTGTAAGCTGTTGTATAGGAAACATAGACACTGGTAAAATTAAGAAATTTTACTTTTTTTACTAAAGTGTGTTGACTGAATGTGATGAATATAGATTTTTTGCTCCACAGTTTAGGCTGAACTCTGCAGCATCATGCACATTTGCAGAGTTATCTTGTCACCATTGGTGAATATACACAATACGTATATATACAATCATTTTTTATGTTTCCTCACACCTGCAGAACACTGTGACATGCGTATCTTGAGGACATCTGGGAATTTAGAGGTCTCCTATATGTCAGCTCCCCCTCTTTAAAAAAGGCCGACAGTTCATTACGACTTTCCCAGACCCCAGCTATAAACTCAAGAATGTTAGCACATTGTTGAAATGCTTTTCTTTTCACCGTTCCCTGGTTTCATCCACTGAAAATTGTACAAAAATAAGATCTACAGCCTGCAACATTTTTTACACATAGGCCAATGTCTCTATATGGACAATTTATAGTAATATAAATAATTGTTCAAATAAAAACATGATCAATTGGTGAAAAAATGTTTTGTATGTCAAGGTGTTTTGAATAATATCCAAAGATAAGAAACGATGACTTCATTTTATTTGAAATGTCAACAAAATATTTACAACAATCAAAATGCATAGACTCCAGATCCATTGTGCATTCTGTATTATCCCAAAAATAAATATATTTTATTTGAGAGGGAGAGAAATTGTGAACCTGTTTAGAAAAATAAATACAAATTCTTTATAGTCGCTGGATTTTGGGATGACTTGTCCATTCCCCCTCTTATAACAATACAGAGGAGCTCCTTGGAGCTTAGTCTCTATACAACATTCATAGTCGCAGCAGTGGTACTCTAAACATTGACACACAAGAAGATTCTTCATATCCGCATTTAAGTGCTCCCTTGCACATAGTGTCCATGCAAAAGGATATATGAAATCCCGCTCCCTTTGCGGGCTGAGGTCCAGCATTGGTCCAGCATTGGGCCCGTGTTTGAGTCTCTGTCTGGTCCAGTCTGGAACATCTGTGAACAGACACATATATCCCATGAGTGGAGACATGCACGGTTACATAACAATATGACATGGGCCCAACAGGCCTCACGTATTATCAGCATGCAGTGGGCTGCTTACCTCTCCAGTATACAGTAGCGGTTAGTGGGACGTTGTGGACAAGGACCAGGCGCCTCCCATCCTCCAGACCGAGAACGCGTAGCTCAGCCGCTCATGCGCCACGTAGCTGCAGCTGGTTCCACGGGCCTCCGACTCGTCGCTTTGGAGAACCTGGTATAAGAAGTCGATGTACCGCGCCGCTAGCTTTAACGTCTGGATCTTGCTGAGCTTGTCTGAAGGCAGCGTGGGGATGATCTTACGCAACGACGTGAACGCCTCGTTCAGGGACTGCGTCCGCTGCCTCTCGCGAACGTTGGCCATCACACGCTGGGTGTGCAGGTCGTCAAAGGAACGAGGGCTGCTGGCGTCGCTCCCGCTTGCACTGCCGCTCCTCCTGCCCTTCTTGGCAGAGTTTGGGCTTTCCAAGTGTGCCTCGTCCTCCTCGACCGCGTTTCTCCGCGTCACCCGCCGCTTCCGCGTCCCTCTGCGCGGCTGGCAGTCCGTCTCCTCCTCGCTGTTTCCAGCGCTATCCATCGGTGAGTCCTCTTCCCGCATCGTAAACACAAAATTAAACTCACACCCTTTATCCCCTAACGGGGGCTCAACATCAACAGACACAATATGTAATCCAGGGAAGAGATGATTCTGTCCACTAATGGGGGATGCGGAGGTAACTTTCGCGCGTCAGAGCCGTGCGCCAAGAAGAAGTTAAACAGACAGGAGCGGCCGGGGTTCTTATAGCGCACCGTGCGCAGCAGGATTTTGGTGAACGCCGTGATTGGGTGAGGAAAAATGTAATACAATACTGCTGTGAGAGCAGTTGGCAGAGAATTGTGCTATATTTTCAGCAAGAAAGAAAAAAATAATTCTCCAAGACAGACATTTACGCAGAAGGATTGGGGAAGGAGAAAAGGGGTGGGCCCGTGGCGGGTTGCTTGAAATAAATGTTTTCATTTAAGTATTGGCTCCATAGTAATTAATAAGCAATGCTCCTTACGGTTTTGTTCTGGAAAAAATGTTTTTTTAATAAAAGTTTTAAATTATAATGCATGCCAAGCAGTTTAGTTTGAACTGCATCATGAACACTCACTTGCAAATTGTATAAAAAACTAGTTTTAAGTTATAATCATGCATGCCCGAGAATTAAGCAGTTTAGTTTGAACTGCATCATGAACATCTTAAAATACTCAATTGCCATTTGTTTTAATAAGACGTGTATAGACAACTGAACACTTGCAAATGTTGGCTATTTATTAGGTCTAATAAGAAAGAAAGACAACTATAAGAGAAACGTATTTAATATATATTTTTTAAAGCGATTCAGTTTGATCATTTTATGTAACAAATTAAATCACACAATTCACAGTACTTGTTTATATTCTGATGTAGTAGCTAAGTATTTGCAGAGCTGGGACATCTGAGCAGCGTGGCAGTGAAAATATCAGGCCTACTGAAACACAGGAGGTTGAAACAGCAGGGGTGTCTGCTCGTAAGCAGACCAAGGTGTTTATTTTCCCGTCAGCGGCCTGGCGTTGTGGTATGCGCTTAAATGGGTCTGACTCCCGCAGGGAACTCGACACAGCGGCTCAGGTTTAAAGGACGGGCCGTCCCAGGGAGAGCTCAGGGCGGATCCAAACCTCACAGCGGGAACGCTCATGCGGTCGGCGGCTAGAGCGCAACGCAAACATTGGAGGTGAGAAAGAAATACAGTGCGCGCACGAGAAAACAACACATTCGCACACACTGCACTATAGCCCACACGCAAGCGCATCAGTGTATTTGTGTTCGTTTATGACCACCCACTAACACACCACGAATATGAATTAGTAAAATCTGTTTTAGACGGAGTTGCTGATCTTTCGGCTTATGGTTGTCTAGTGACAAGAGCCCAAAGGGCGTAGGTATGAAGGTATCCGGGTGGACACCGACACAACTGTTTACAGGACTGGAAAAAACTATTAGCAGAGATTACTGGACAAAATCGCAGTGACCCTCCCGCAAAACGCATAATTATCTGAATGGGTTTCTTCACATTATTCATCTTATCCCAAATCCTGTTTTATCCTTCGTTATCAATTTACACATTGGTGTAAATCATAATCCTCGAATCTGCGAGTACAATCCAACAGGGAATATGCGATTATAATCCAATAGATATTCTGATATTACAGTCCAACAGGGAATCCGCGATTACAGTCAGGGTGAGGGTATTTATTTCAGTGAGAAAATAAGTCTACTACGCATACAGTTTAGGGCTATGGCTATGATCATTTTCAATAAAGATAAAGCTCACACGACCGTTCAGGAGACAATTCTTGACCGATGCTCTCCAAGGTTCTGAAACGAGGTTCGTCGTTAAAACGGTTCACCTGTGAGGCAGGGCAGGGTGCAGAGTATCAGGCATGTTATCAAATGAAGGCCTGAATGGGAGGGACAGGAAGCTCTCTTTCAAAACTGAGCATATTGGAATATATCAAAAATGTATCCTACTGGAAAACCATAATAAATAAGTCGGTCGCTGTTAAGACATTACAATAACATGTATTGTTAAAACATTTAATCTATATTTTATATGTTATTTTAGAACAGTTGTTGGAGTGATTCCGTTTTAAGAGTAGTCAAGTCGACGCATGTTTATGTGTTTTCCAGTAGGTCCTTCATAAAGGAGATATAAATGATAGCCAGGCGGAGTGTCTCGATGCGAGACAATCGTTTTTCGTAGGCGAATGTGGGGACCTTCCTTCTCAGTTCATCGAATGCTTCGTTCAGGCTAAACATTCGTTTTCTCTCACGAACATTCGCCGCCTGCCGTTGGACCACATTGATTATTCTCCTCCGTCTGGACCGTCCGACCTCCCCGAGGGCACCGAGGCTGTATCCTTGCGCGCCCAAGACTCCACCGTGCAGCAGGTGTTCGGAGTGATCTCCGGTATGTGCGCCGTTATCCCGGTTCCAAGACGAGTCGTGCAGTCGTGCTCGGCAACAAGGGTTGGACAAAAGAGTTTCCACCTGTGGTTTTCCCCCAAAGTCTAATAACGTTGACTCTACCAGGCGGCATTGCGTTTCCATTACTGCTTTTGGACCAGACCTTCAGTCTCACAGGTTCTTATATACCCTGGGCTAGTTCAGTAGCCTTTAAACCAAGCGCGTAAATCGTGAACGATGAGGATTTTAAGGATTTGGTATAAAACTGTAATCATTTACCGGACACATTGGAAAGGTGTTCAAATAATCACTGGTAATTCCAACCGTGGTTAAATCCGATCAGCGCACCACACGGTTATATCCTTTTGGCTCAAGTCCAACGGCCCTTTTCCCGCTGTTTTAATAAGTCCATATGCCACCTCACAACGCGACATCTTTCACTGATCTTCAGCTTTAAATTGGGTCCATTTTACTCTTTAGAAGGCCTTAAATTGAAATAATTCGGATGGAGGAGGCTTAAAAAGCCTTGAAGGATGCTCGGGGGACTAGCCATTTGACGTCTGTCCCGGTGAAGGTCTTTAATGAGCTCCTAAAGAACGGAGGCTCTTGACAGAGGGTCAAGCAGTCTTGTTTGTACTGTTCTCCTCTGCTTCGGAAGCTAAATAATGACGCTTTTATCACTTAAACAGGCCAGGGAAGACCAAATAGAACATTCCCTACCTGTCGCTATACACCACAAGCTTTTCTGTTGCAAATTAAAGCAAATAGCTCAGCGTTCCCATGGCAGGACAGTGTCCACACAGTGCCACTGAGAGTTGGTTGTACCATATAGGAAGAATGGCAGGTCATTTTAAAGCTTTAGAGGTTTACAGCAGTTGATTATGATGACAACCAAGACCATGGATCCAGTAGAATCATTGTAAGTCATTTAAAAGTGTAAGGTTTGCCAGAATAAGCTATTAAACTCTGCTCCCCTTATTCCAGCTTTCAAAGTGCCTTTTCTCTAGAAATGTCTAAAAGTGTATGTTATGTCCAATCAAAACAAGTCTTGGCTTATAGCAGGGATTTGAGGAAGGGGACACAGACCTGAGCTCAGGCTTAGATGATATGATTGCCTCAGTGATTCCATTTATTGGTCATCAAAATGTTTACATGAAATGTCTCATGCAGCTAATTAGGTCACCTGATTATATAAACAGTCTGGTCCCTTAAAATGTACACTTCCCTTTGAGGTATGTGCTTTCTTATTTTTTGATTTTATGTTATGTTTTCCTTACAACATTTTGGCAAATTTACACAAACACAAAAAAAGCCAACATAAATGTTCTCAAATTGGGGATTTTATGACACAACAAAATCAGAAATGTTAATATATTGCACTGACACTTTTTGTTTCCAACAGGGATGCTATGGAAACTAATACAAATCTAAATCGACATTATTTACGTCTTAAGAAAAAAAACTATGACACTGTGTTGGATAAAGCCTTTATTTTTCTGTTATATGCATAACAATAATACAAAATGCACCTAAGACTTGTCGTGATTAATACCACCCGCAAAATTAAATGCAGATTAATAAATTAACCCATAACATGCAGTATAAAACACACGCCTCTATTGTAAACAGTTTAATCACACAACAGTTTTAGCCAGCCATATGGCAAATCATAATTCTACTATATGTTCCTGATTAAATAATGATTCACGGATTATGATGCCTGGGTCATAAGTCATTGGTATGTCTCACTGTGTATACTCCAACTGAAGCTGTTCATCTCTTTCCCCACCCCTGCACTCTCCTCTGAATGTCTTCCTCCCTGTTTTCCTGGCTGGCGGATAAACACGATGGGACATTCCGCTGGTTGTCGTGGTAACGCTGAGAAAGCACAGCTGGGCGGGAATAATATGAGGTAATCTCACCCCGGGGCTGCTGGGTAAATATTGGTCTTAAATAAGGAGTAAAACCCCAAAAGAACCCAAAGAGATGCAAACACACACACACACACACACACACACACACTACAGGGGTTTATTCGATTCCCCTTTGAGACAGACCTTCACACAGGCAGACGTAATGACCCATATCCTGCACCTCTTATTATGTGTTGCTTAAATCAAGAAAGATTCGTACTGTAATGGTATAGTTTGTGTTTTTTGCAGTGATACATATCATATTACCCCCATATAATGCCCAGAATTGCCCATGTGGTTGAAACCAGCAATAAAAAAACAATGTTGTTTTGTTTGAAAAGTCAGATATCATGCAACTCTGACACCTACTGTAAGCGCTGAGTGACTGCCTGTCCTCTCTACACCCATATATAGCATCACGCTGTTCTCTACCACTTCTCCTGTTTGTCACACGCATAAGCAAACAATGTGGGTTTCTGGTGATGCACAACCATCGTATGAAGTGAGGGATCCTGCTCGATTATCAACTGAACGTACATCAGGTTACAAAACGTTAATTGTTCAAGTTTATTATCAAGGTATCCTGGCGGTAAACAAAAGGGCTTTTAACAAAGTTTCAAACAGTGTTGCACTTAAGGCCAAACAGTCAGTTACCAAAGACATCTTGAAAAATATTGCTCCAAGCAGCAATGAAGGGCTCCAAGCAAATCAGACCAAATGGGGATGAAAACAGGATGTAAAGAAACTCAATATGATTCATAGCACAATTACAGATAATCTCATGCAACACCCCAAGTTTGGTGTAAAAGGTGCTTTGCATTCAGGATGAATTGGCTCTTATAGTAAAGTAAAGCCCCATGAAATAAGGCAGATTGGCGACAAACTTGGAACATTTGCATATCAACCAAGTAATGCATACTGAATTTGGTGATAATCAGTCACACAATATGTAAGGTAGTCTCTGTGAATTTGTATAGGAAAATTCTAAATATAGTCTTCTATCAATCAAGTTTGATGGTGGACAATGTGTGTGTGAAGCATTCTGAGGCCTTTGATTTATATCTTGAATTTAATTTGCCCGTGGCAGACAAATGTTTTGAACTACTGACTCCCTGTTAGTTGCAGCACATCAAACTCTTACACTCATGCAACACATCAAGTTTGTTTAAATATATATTTGCATGCAAGATTAATATGTTTAAAGAGCTAATCAGGAATAGTGAAATCATTTTAAGCTTGTTCCCAAAATTCAAAATGGCGGAGAAAAAAAAAAAGAAGTCATAAATGGGGTTAAAACATTACAGTACCGTCATATCAACATAGGCTACTTAAAAAATGAGCCAGTAGTTTGTTATCCTAGAATTATGTCGTAATAAACAATAATTTAGTTTTAATAAAATGTCCTCTGTTTTTCCTGTCTTAATTGTTTATTAACTGTAACACCCCATTTTGTCTTTGAAACGATCACAAGATTATTTTTAAATGTTTTTTTCTAATACATTATATGTAGTCCTATTCAATAAAATGTGCATTTAAAATGTAAAAAAATATATATTTCTTGTCACTGTTCTATTAAATATGTGGTATTGCAAACTACAAACAATGTATTTTTGGAGGTCACCATGGCTCATAAAGCTGGAAAACCACTGGTTTTGTGGTTAGGTGATATACAGATCCCAGTATGCATGTAGTGTTTCAGGGCAGTCAGCGTTGTTCTCACCATGTAAATCTCCCCTCGTCCCACTCCTATGGGCCAGTCCACCGGGCCCTGTAAGAATACTGCCAAGACTCTCCCACTATAGTGTAAATCTGAAACTAGACACCTCACTGCTCTGTTCTGCTCCCCTAACGCTCTCTCTCTTTCTCCCTCTCTTTCTCCCTCGCTCTCTCTCTCTCTCTCTATTTCTCTCTCGCCCTCTCTCTCTCCCTCTCTCTCTCTTTGTTTATGTCTCCTCCCTTAAAACAAGAGGGTTGTCAATAGACACAAGCTCTCTCTTAATATCACTCTTTCGCTGTGTTACTCTCTTGCACACGCACACATTGTTTTATGTTACTCAGGACTCAAGACTACTCAGAGAGAGAGAGAGAGAGAGAGAGAGAGAGACTTGTCCCATATGTGTGTTTGCTTTGGCAATGCCAAATTACCATATTGCCAACAAACCTCTTTAAATGTAATTAAGCTGAACAGGGGAATGGGGGAAGGACAGACTGACAGAGGGAGGAGAAGAGAAGAGAGAGTAGGGTAGTTAGGAAGATGAGTTTAACTCTTGACCTCTCTAGCGCTCCCTCTCTGTAACCTCCTCCCCACCACACACACACACACACACACAGTCACAGTTTTGTCAGTGGACAAACTGCACCGCCTTCCTCTCGAGTCAATGAGCTGATTGGCTTTCCGGCTTAACCAATCACTGTGTGTTTACACAGCTGGGTGGCCAGTAAGGCAAGAGGGTGTGTTTGTGTGTGTGTGTGTTAGCTAGAGAGAGAGAGAGAGAGAGAGAGAGAGAGAGAGAGAGAGAGAGACCGAGCCCCAACACCACATCACATATCAAACACACTCAGACCTCCTTCTCTTGCTCCTCCTGAACCTGTACCTCCCACTCAATTCCTCCTCTCCCAATGGATCCACCACCCCCTCTTTCTCTCCCCCAACCCCTCCCGGTTGTCAGCACCTTGCCTTGGCACACAATCCCCCCTCCCGCCACCCGGACCACCCCCACAAACCCAGAGTTAACGCCGAGTTAGCGCCAGTGTTTATTTTCGGAGTCAGGGTCTCCCATTCTTTACTGTGTATTTTCAGGGTGCCGTGTTTCATTTGCTTAAAGGGTCATGTTTTCAAGCCCAGTCACTTGCTTGGTTTGCCCGAGGACCTGTGTCCATTTGTTATGATGATGATGATGATGATGATTATGTCAGTAGTAAGTGAGAGTAGCGCAAGGCCTTAAGGGAAGAGGGGTCTACAGAACTGATTTTGGTACAGGCCTTAGCTGATGTGTAAGTTAAGTGGAAATCTAAGTCAGACAGAATGTGTCCCAGTTTCAACTTTTATTTAGGCTGCCCATACAGTGATTCTCTACTCTTCACCCTATCCTAAACTGTGGCACATCATTAATTATGATTAGTTTTATTTTGCATATGTTTACAAATATTTGTTATTGAATTAATTAATGTTTTCTCAAATGTATATTCCTGCCTTAGTCAAATGCTTAAAACTATATACTGTATCTCAGCCAAATGTTTAGATTTTTATATTTGCCTATTTACAATGTAAGACCTGTAAAGGCCTCCTAAGATATAATGTATTATCATAATGTATTGTTGTTGTTATTATTATTATTATTGTAAGTTATAAATGTTTCTAAAGTGGCTTTTCAGACCTTGAGTAAATAAATGTTTTCTAACATTTTTGGATGAAAATTATTCCAAAGAAGATCTTAGATATTAGCTAGGCTAATTATATAATATCTCAAAATAAAAGTGACTGTATGCTGATCTCTCATTACATTCTGGCATGGACGAAAATGAAACAATACATATCAGCCAAGGACATGACGTGCCTGGGCCATTTCCCATGATGCAATGCATCACTCTAAAGTGTGTCCCATCTTCATGTCCCAGGATCATGCTTTTCATACATTGCAGCATGTGTCAGTGGTTCCAGTCGACTGAATAGCGCACTAATACACAGAAAGCTCAATTCATCCGAACTTTAAATGGTCCAGCAATCAGCTGTGTGCATGTTTATATGCCAATGTCAGTATGTGGCCACCATGGTGTTTCTCTCTTTACAGCACACTGCTCTGCTGCATTTTGACAAGGCTTTCAGAAAAATATAAAACATTTACTCGTGTCCTGGGTATTGTCCTGTTGGGCAGAGTAGCTCAACTTGAGATCATTTTTTCCAGACTTAAACGTATTTCTTTTTCCCACACTTGGCTAACTCCCTTTTCTGTGGTTTTGGGAGTTTGTGGCTGAATGTCTGATGATCTGCTGTGTGTGTTCCTCCCTGTAGCCCCTCCACCTTTTGTACATACTTGTTGCTTTTCCACAATAAATCATTGTTTTCTCGGAGAAGTGTCCAAACATTAACATCACAAGGATTTTATTTCAATATTCAATCTTTGCCATAAGCCTCACAGGCTCCAATGTTTACAGATAAGACGATTGAAATAACCCATATATGCAGTTGCTGCAGGTCAATTTCCCTGTCATAGAGCACCAAGTGGTTTGATGTGTAGGAGTTACATTGTGGTTTGAGCATTGTCTATACAGGCCTGTATGCCTCCCTACACTTCCTGATTACGCTTAGACCTATTAATCTAAGGGGCTGTCTGGCTGAGCCTATTAAACAGATTAAAACAAACACACACACACACACACACAAGCACAGTGCAAATGCAGGCAGACATACATAAAAAGCACATGGCTCATACACCGATCTATGAGAGATTGATTAAATTAATACGCTCAGATCTCCAGGGTGATCATTTTGACAACACTTGGGTGTAGATGGAGGTAGCATAAACATCATTATCGGACCTAATCTAATTTTAATAGATATTATTTCTACATTTTCACTCTTCTTGGTCTGTAGCATCCCTTGAGTAAAGCTGCGTTCAAGATAACCATCACGTGTTATTGCCAGGGTTACACTTTGGTGGAAGGCAACGTGTGCCAGGTGCCATGGAAACAAATAGCGGCAACCAGATCACCAACCACATGAAGTGTTTACCTATCTATATTGTGTGTGTGTACACGTACATGTGTAATAGTCATGGATATTGGTCCCATGGGAAATCATTTTACCTTCAAATCTGTCTACAGTCAAAGACAACAGGGATTATTTCACATCCTGGGTGCATGAATCATGCTAAAGTCTTCATTATAAGGAAATAATTTAAAATGCAAAGACAACATTGGTAAAGAAAGCCCCTCTTATAAGGAACAGTCTCAAAGCATAAAAAAGAACAGAGATGTAACACAGAGGTGCCAAATCTCTCCAAAAGCTCGTTTGAAAAGGCCATAAAGAGATTTTCAATGCGTGTCACTTGGCCTGTGAGAGAGACGGGCTTTGATATGGCTGAGCCGGGGAAGGAAAACACAGTCAACCGTTGCACAGTGTCTGACTGGTGGAACACTTAAAGAGTTTACGACCCTCTGCCATTTGGGGCTCTGGGAGTGAGCAAAGTGCTGACCACATAACTAATTAGGCCTGTCCGGCGTAGGGAAGGGGGTCCATGGGACTTTGTGGAGTCTGGGCCGTAGATGTGATGTGTCTATATTGTGATGGAGTTAAAGTGTATGTGTGTGTGTGTGAGTGGGTGAGCTAATGAGCCACTCAGTTAAATCACCCAGGGGGACGTGCGTTAGCGTCTTGGGCCGTTGCGTCGACATGCTGCCGTTTGTTTCTCCATAAAGACAGCAACAGCTCCTTTCATGTTGAAGCCAGCAGGCCTGGAAACTGTGACACACACAGGAGAGGCACGGCCAAACCTACACACACACACAACTGGCTCCCCAACACTATAAATACATACGCTATGCTCCATCATTATCAAGCCAAAACACACAGCACCGTTCCTCTATGACTGACCGATAGCTCAGACACACAGCTGAGACAGATTCTATGGGGAGGGAGAGAGAAAGAGAGCAAAGACAGTCTGGGCTCGCTCAACAAAAACTAAATTTTTCCTATTGTCTCATCTCCCCTACTATAACACTCTCTCTCTTTCTCTCTCTCTCTCTCTGCGCATGTCATGTGATCATGAAGATAAACGAGCGTGCCTAGATATGAGAGTCCAGTGGCAAGAGGGTGTCAGGGCAGGAATGTGTGCGAACTATACGCTGACTCCTATAAATCAGGGAGGAGAGCGTGAGCAGAGCAAGGGGGAAAGGAGAGAGGGAGAGCAGGGGAGTAGCGGGGGAGACGACAAGATGAATGATGAACTGATGGAAGGCGGGAGGGAGAGAAGGAAGCTTGCAGGTGTAAGAGAGGTGCGCGTAGACAGTGGTTGAAAAAACAAGGAGAGGGAGTCACTATAGACTCCAGGGTCCAGTTGGAGCTAAAAGACTCAGCAGGGAAATTCATGTTTTGGCGGAAAGGCACGTCTATGTTTTGGGTTATTATGGCAGTACAGCATATAAACCCACTTACATTTAAGATTCTTAACACAACAACATTGTGTTAACATAAGAGCTTTCTATTTATTTTTATAATTTATAATAAAATTATACATCAGGACAGAAAAACAAGCATTCCCGGAAAGAAACAGCAATGTTCTTAAAGTATTCAACTGGCTTTAACTGCGAGTGACAACCTCCATTTGTAAAATATATTAAATTAAAATGCATTTACATTTAATACACATCATATACATATAAATGAACAGACCAGGTTCACCAAGACATCAGGAGGTGAAGACACTAGATAAGTAGCTGCAATGACAACAGCTTATCAGTTGTCTCTCTTTAATGCAGCTGCTGATAAGCATTACATCTCAACCCTCACAACTAGGGGGGGGGGGGGGCAGGGAGGTGAAGGTCAAGCAGGGAAAAAGAAAACATGCTCTTTAGGCTGTCTCTCAGCACTTTATCACCTGACACCTACTGGTCAAGCATAAATACATTTGTAGGAGGACAGTGTTGGCCCGGAGCACAGATGCGATAATAAAACAAAACAATTCCTTTTAAGGATGATTCTCACAAGTTTTCATATTTACACATCCTCCTCCGAAATAAATCGGACATCTGAAGTGTTTCAACTAACTATAAAAACAATCTGACAAACTTTCAAAATATAAATCTTTATTAGTAATACAAAGCTGCCCATATTTTTTTGGAGAACAGTGCCTTCAGGACAAAAAAGGTGAACTTTGAGTAACCCAATGTTCAATGATGCTGTTGCTATTATAATGTGGGATAAATATATATTCAAACCTTACATAATAAATAAAAAGGTAAGTATAATCCATGTGACCAACAGGAAATCTCAGTTAAAACATGCACGTTTCAACAAAATAACCTATTGTATTAATTAAAACACCAAATAGAAACATTTGCTATGAGGGCCACAGATTCC
>JAODVN010156886.1:0-14718 GCA_025434125.1 Chologaster cornuta
CACACACACACACACACACACACACACACACACACACACACACACACACTACTGTGTTCACTGTTAAGATGCCTATTGGTGCAATGAGCCAAACATCTTCATCAGCATGGTGCCTACCAACTGAGTGCAAGAATGCTGTTTAATGCCCAGCATGGCATTTCTTCTTCTGCTTAACCAGGCTGCACAGAATGAATGCTAAACAGCTCCCTTTGGCACACATGCTATACGACACCATGACGTCATCGCTGTCCAGTTAGCATACTACATTTTGCATCCAATACTACCATCACCACAAATACAAACAAATAGAAAACAACCCATTTCTAGACACTGGTTTGGACCATAGAACTATATTATACACTGGGTTTGTCTGCCTGAGCTTATGTATTTTTGTCTGAATTTGTCCAACATACTCTGTTTTAAATGAGTAAGCATATTATGCCTGATTAATTAAATAATTTAATTGTATTAATAGTTTGGGATGTTGCTACTTGATGAATCAGCCTATTTAAATTCATGCCACATGTTTTTCAATGAGGGTCCAGAACAGTGAATAGAACATTCCCATTACCAGCGCAATCATTAGCCCGCCGTTCAATTAAAGCATAAACAATTTCATAGAAAAGGGGCTTTAGCGCGGTATTACACCGTATTGAACAAAGCACCTGGCCAACATGGCCATAACCGCCAAGAAACATGCCCTTTTTCTTGTTCCAAATAAATCAATCTAGCCGGCAGATCTCTATATGAAACCTCTAAACGCGCAGTCCGAAAGACTCAAAGGAAGGGAAAGGTGTGTCCGTGGCAACGAAATATTCTGCAGACGAGACACTCGTTATCCATTAAAACCGATTCATTCCGCCGTGTTAATCAAAACCGAGAGGTACTGGATATTATTCGTCACATTTCTTCAGACGGAATGTAGCACCAAATACTACCAATACAGGCTAACAGATGCGCTTTATTATTAGTATTATAATAGTACTAGCCATTTAGCGCACATTCTGGCGAATCGGATTATTTATGAGCCCCTGTGTTGGTCAGATGGGCAACATTGGTTCAACGGCCGTCTATATAGGATGAAGGGCGGCGTTGCATGCCACTCTGTCAGCGTTGTCTTCAGTATTCTAATGAAAAATGGGCTTGGCATGTGCAGTCGTCGCATCATCACCCACAGCCTACATTTTCTGTTAAAATCGTCCATAAGATCATAATATGAAACTGGTTAATGTGCTTTAGCAATAGCCTAATACACGCAAATTACAATACACAAAGAACACCAAGCCTAGGCCAAACAGCATACAGCACATTGCTCCATCCCTGGCGCTAAATCAATGATGGAAGCGCCGTAGGCCCTCGGATGCAAGAAATCAGCGAAAGATCCAGAACAACAAGAATTGGGGAAAGCAACGTTTAAACGAAGAATCAGGATCGGGCAAATTATGCTACGCTCAAATGAGACATTACGTTGAACATTTAAACGTAGTCAATGAAAGCATGTATTATTGTTAAATGGCGTGTTATTGATTGTTCTCCTAATAATTAAATAAGAAATGCTTGACGGGTTAATCCCTTTACAATGGTCGGACATTAGCCATAAGGTTGAGATGTTGGCAGGATCGTTGTAGCTTATAAGGCAATCGATGGGGCTGTGTCCGATGAACTGAACATGCAATGTTTTTGGCAGCCTGGCTGCATGTTCAGCGTCTACGGTTGGCCCACGGTAGCTCCAAGAAACACAGGTTTCAGTGTTTATTGCAAGACGAACACATGCTGCGAGCTACAAAAGCATTGGGTGAGAACAGCACACCATATGTTGTGATTGAATGACATTGGCTTTAGACGGCAATATTATATTTGTAAAACATCATTCAGCACTTCTGTAGGCTACGTACGTGTAAAGCAGAGGCCCAACCTCTCCCTTCCACCTAATGCAAAAAATGACTGATTTGACGAACGCAGATCCTATAGCCTAAAACATCAAAACGCAATATCAGATTTTGACATTTAACTTCGAATCGCAGACTCGTTTATTTATTTATTAAATCGTTTAACTGTATTCCTAAAATCAGAAGAGTCTCCGTTTTCTTACCAGTGTGCAGACAGCGGTGTTGTCTCTTCAGCGGCAGTCGCTCCCAGAGCGCACGCTTTTCTTAGCACTTCACATAAATGCCATAGCTTAATGGCGGCGCTGCTGAGCAGAATTCTGATGGTGCCTTGAAATGCAACCTGTCTGCATCTACATTACGGACAAGCAAACAACACACACGCACAAAAACACATTACACACTCTCAAAAGCATGATCTATTTTGGAGTTTAATTCATTTTGACGTAAACTTTTTAAATACTACGCACGATTAAGGTGAGCAAGTAGGAATGCTTTAAAATTCTATTACAGTGTGTAGTACAACATAAATTATTGTCAGAGGTCATTGTAGGCCCCCAATCATCTAGGCGTGTAGCACATAATACTCAGGCAATAAACAGGGCACCTTTGTGTCTCTCCCCTTATACTCCCCGACCCTGTCCCTCCCTCACCCATTCTGTGTGCCAGCTTTTACACTGAGCCGAGACACCATTCAGCTCTAGACAACAGTGGGGGAATTATTGGCAGTCAGATCTCTATGGGAATGTTCAGGCAATGATGTCTTGTCAAGAAAAGTTCTTTCATTTGGTTTGACCCCTCTCTTTTTCGCTGTTACTGTTCTCTGTCCTGCTGGGCGTTTGCCCATACGACAGCTGCTATAGTTGCCTTGCCGAGAGCCATTTGCACTTCTATCTCCACATCATAATTTATAGGTGCTGCTACCGTGGGATTCTTCTCCAGATAAGAACCTCGGCTCCTCTAATCCTGACTTGGGCAGCTACAGTATTTAATGCTATGCAATAGGAACCATTGATTGGATGACACAAGACCGGATTTTCCCTTATCCCATAGCAGTTCCTGGACTATAGGGCATCTGAAAATTTTCAGCTGTCTTCATGCCAGTATAATTATGCTATACTTCAACTATATACATCCTATAATTAAATTTGTTGAGTAAAAGTAAGGACAGTTTCTTTCAAACATATCAGAAAATGCAAATACTGTATTTTGTCTTTATGCGAAGAATGATTAAAAGCAATAAAATAACTTAAAAAACAGGAAAAAAAACTGGTGGGTTTATGTACACGTTTAATTGACCTCATATAAATGTTTCACATATTAGGGAAGATATGACTCAGGTTAATTGGAAACAAGACTAGACCAGTACGCTAGAGGGCGATATTGTACTATAATCATCGACTGCTGCCATATACAGGTGCATCTCATACATTTGAATATTGTGGATAAGTTAAGTAATTTCGATAATAACACCTACACCAGAATATTACGTGGCTCTCCAAATCATCACTGACTGTGAAAACTTCACACTGGACTTCTCAGCCTCTGGGATTGCCTTGGTTGCCAAATGAAATGCAAAATGTACTTTTTTATGAAAAGAGGACTTTGGACCACTGACTGACAGACCAGATATTTTTTACCTTAGCCCAGGTAAGATGCTTCTGACTGCCTCTGGTTCATGAGTGGCTTGAGAAATGCAACAGTTGTGGCACATTTCCTGGATACGTCTGTGCTCTTGATGCACTGATTCCTGTGTAGAGGGTGTCAATGTCACAACTGTTCTGTCCGCAGTCTAAAGGCTCAGGAAACCTTTGCAGGTGTTTTGAGTTAATTGGTTGATTACAGTGTGACACCTTGAGTCTACAATATTACACTATTTCACATTATAAAAACTTTCTAAGATACTGAATTTGGAATTGTCATGACCTATAAGCCTTACTTGGTTCAACTGACAAAGTAAAACTTGTATAACATGGATATACAAGTTTCACAATGTGAAATAGTTCAAACCTGTAATATTTGTTTTAATCTTGATGATTACGCCATATAGCTCATGAAAACGCCAAATTCAATATCTCAGAAAATTTGAATATGATATAAGACCCAGATGTGTTTAGTTAATGAAGGTTCAGCCATCAAGTACATGACTGCACTGCACTACAGTTCCCTTGGCTCAAGACTGAAAAGTGGTCAGCTCAGGGAGAGAAGCTGTGTGATCAACATGTCTTAAACAGAGACAGAAGATAAACCGCATATAGTGCAGAAACTCACAGTTGGCTGGGGATTCCATCCTGGTTGATCGATTCACAGTAAAGGACAAGCTCACAATGAAGAGAATAGGCCTATCGGCACATTTTGATGTTATGAGTTAGTTATAGATGTTTGTATGTAGCCACTGATATACATTAATAATCTACAAAAACGTTATAGTATGCAATACATTAACTAACAGCACCCTCCAGACTGGACATAACCTTTACATTGTTTTAAACATGTAATTTACTTTACTTCACTTGCTGCCAGTGTTGAGCAAGTTACTCAGGAATTGTAATAAGTTACAAGTTACTTCACTACACAATCACTACCCTGCCTCGCCCCTTCTGAATGACAACCTGTGTAGCCAACTCATTTTAGAATGTAAACATCTTTATTGGAACAATATTAATAAGTTAGTAAGTTTATATACTTACTACTTACTTAATTTTTTATATTTACCTTAGTGTCAACAATCTGCCAAACTAAAACCCTAACCCTCAACCAGATGATTGGACTGGTTGGTTCAATTTAGTTAGCTAAATTTGCTAGGCCCAGACATCTTGTTCTTGTAATGCAGTAATGCAGCATTACTTGCATTAGTAATTGTAAAATACTGTTTTGGAAATGGTTATTAGTTACATTACTAGATACTGGAAAAAGTACTAATATTACAGTAACTAGTTATATAATCTACTGTAATTACTTACTGCCCAATACTGCTTTCTGCACATTGTCCACGTCTATTTCATGCTTTAATTTAAACATTTTTTAAATCTAACTGTCCTTAATGGCAATACTTTTTAATGACATGTGTCAATGTACTGTATTTACAGTTATCACCCACAGTAGAGTGTTGTGTTGGAGATGCATGCATGCACCGAGCAAGCCAAACCACAGTGAGGGCCAAAGCCTATCTGTACTGTGGTAATAAGCCTATTTAAATGCACTTAATGTGTAGTATAGAGAAAGTTTGGTGGATCAGGCAGATCTATTTAGGCTATGACACAATGGTAAGACAGTAATATTGGATTAAAACAACATATCATCTGTGCGCAACAGTCATTCATTGACAACATTCACTTATTCAATGAATCACCATGCATGTGGTGCTAATAGGCAGGTAAACAGTTACACTAGAGTGGAGCAACTGCCAGCATTATTCCAATCAATAAAGCAGATGCAGAGTAGGCCAATAAATGCGCACAAGTCGTTGGCAGGTCACATTTTCTCGTCAGACATGGGTAAGTGTGTCCTTCGACTAAAGTCCCTACACACCGTTGTTTTTATAAGAATTTCCTCCAAGTTATTATGAATTAACAGCGCCGTAATTTTCTGTGTTGTGCGCCAATCTACCTACACATGTATGCACACTGTATCCTATAGGAGATAGACTGAACGTGGGAAAATCGGGTGGCTGCAGGCGGTTCCTAGAAACAGATGACGCCCAGTTCGTCTGTAATCATGTCTTATTTCCCTGTATAATCATAGTACTCACCTTGGAGCTAAATATAGCTATTGGACCACATGCTCAATCGAAACGTAATTTGCCGAGTGCAATTCATACTAACGCAGCTTTTCACTCATTTTTTCTAGCCCACAAGTAGCGGTGGGAGAAATGGGAAAAGTAGCATATTCTACGTTTTTCTTTTAGATTTTTTTTTATTTTACTTTTAAATTATCGAACGTCAAAAGCTCATTATATATTCTGTTAAAAGCATAGGCCCTATTATATCTTAGATCTATGTTCCGAGAAATTAAATGATTTGGCTAGGTGCGCTGAGAAATTGGGAATTTTGAAAAACAGTATTGCGTTAATGTGGTCGGTTTATAGGCTGGTTAAACTGGTTAAAATACATCCAAGACAACAAACTGTGTCAGACCACTTTTCGCTGTTGAAGTGTGAATAAGTTGTAACTCGGTGATCCTACCTGAAGCAACTCTCTCAGGTTACGTTCAAGACACTGGCGCGTAAAGGCAACAGCTGTCTTGGAGCTATCGTGGCACTGGCTGCCAGACAGAAGGGTAGAATTAAGTTCTCAACTAAGTCTCGACGGAGGACGAGATTTTTTTTCCTAACTTGAATCTGGGGAAATATAGGCCTACATTTCTCAGTGCAAGGTAGCCTGCATTTTGCCATTTTTTGTTGGTTTTTTGTTTTGTTGTAGTTGTAGTTGTCTGGTGTGAGATATGCAGTCTTGATTTATGAGTTGTATAGAAAATGTAATGTTTATGTTAACGGAACTGCTACATTCATGTAGTTGTTTGTTGAATCACACGTGGTGCTACAAAGCATTTTCTGGGCTTTCTTTAAAAGATTGGATTGCCATTATCTGTCTAGTCTTAATTTCAACATGCTTCTTATCCTGGAACCACGAATTATGGTAAAATAGTTATCATTAGCTGAGTTAGTAGGCTAGGTTCTCTTATATTCGTTTCTGAGTGCTCTGAATTATTTTAATATCTCAGCAAATGCTTTGCTTGTCTCCTGCAAAAAAATGCCTGTCTGGCATGAAATAAGAAGTGACTTTTCTTCCCTAAAAGCAATGCTAAATATCAAATACATGCACCTAATGCTGCTTAATATTGCAAATTGGGGATTGGTTGGCCTAGTCTCATTTACAATTACATATATCTTTTATTTGTCAGCTGTGTGTGTGTGTGTGTGTGTGTGTGTGTGTGTGCGCGTGCACATATTAGTAGATATGAAGTGTGCAAAGGAATATGGTTCACCATGGGACATGTGTTGCAACAACATATCTGTTATGGACAGTTGTTTTTTAGGGTTAGACATGAATGTAACAGTCTAGTCTAGTGTGTCTAGCTTCAACCTTCTCAGTCACTATCTATTGGGAAGGCCTTATTTTTAGCACGTCTTCATGGCAGATGGACAAGATTTGGCGATGTTGTAGATTCTTCTTTCCCACCAGTTCTACACTGCTAATCCATGTTGGCCATAGCAGAGGTGCAGGACTGTGTTGTAGGAAGCTATAGTCTTGGTACAGATATGGATCGGAGGGTAGTCTTCTATTCTAAGACCAACACTCCAACATATTATAATTATTAGATGGGAGGATTATCAACAGTCTGAGAATGGGACATAGTTTGATAATGAGATGATGCGAAGGTCAGATGGAGTTTCCTTTTTGTGTAATTTATGTTATATGTATCTTAAGTTAGCAATTATGGACAAGACATACTGTACTTGCTGTACTCTGTCTAGAATTGTGTTTTGATCAACAGATTTAAAGTACCTGTGAATCTAGTCAGTGTATGTGTTGTTCTATATACGACGATGACCTGCAGAGGTGTATACGAGAGTGCATGGCACTGGTTCTCCTTGGCTGGCCTGTGTCTCCCATCACATGTTCTGGGATGCAGAAGGCAACGGTTTTGGGTTTCTTTCATCAAGGAGGCCTAAAGCCATGTGACTGCTTGGCAACATTGCTAGCAGTGTATTTTCCGTTGTGGTCTTAATGGTGACATGAGATTAAACCTGAAGATATTGAATAATTGAAATAATGATGTTTGTGTCAAAGTTTCTCTGTCATCAGAGATATTCGACTTGTACATATGCTGACCCTGTCAAGCTGTGTGTGGTTTGTTTAAATCAGGCACAGTCACATTTACAATTACATATTTTCAACTTCACATTTTACTGTAGAAGTCGCTGCACTTTTGCTCTCTTTGTTTCTTGATCAGGAACACACAATTCCATGCCTATTAAAGAGCTTTCAAAGGTGTAATAACTCCAAAGATGTCACAACCACACCTCCATATACTCTATGTGTTTCTGTGTCCTTGCACATTGTATTTAGTCTCTTATGTATTTTCTATCTTCTAATCAGCCCATGTGAATAGTCTGTGTGTTTCACTAGTTGCCAGATCAAGTGTAGTAGCTTGTTTCGTTGTAGCCTGTTTATATTCGTAGCCAGTGTATGTTTGCGCCTGTCTTTGGATAATGTCTCTGCCTTTTATCAGTTTCTCAGTTTCTCGATTGCCTGCTTTTAATTGAGTCCAAATCTGAACACTGACGCTCAAACACGCAGGTTTTGCTTCACGCTCCAAATATTGTTTCTCTTCACATTCCTGGTGCAGATGGGTCATCGGGAGGTGCAATGTGCTGTATGTGCGGTGTTTAGGGCGTACTTAAAGATCTCTAAGTATGTGTGAGTGCATGGTGCAGAAAACTTTCTTTACATGCTTTCCAGTGGCCAGACACTACCTCTATAAGAGCACTATGATGTTAGAATATTGGTTTACAGGCATGATGAGTTCATTTGAAGCTTGAACGATAATGATTCAGATGTATGCTACGCTGGTAACATATTACTTTAAGGTGCTTTTCAATGCCAAGGAAGGACAATAACACATATGTGTTCCAGGAATGCTTCCCTATATCCAGGATAGGAAACCAATAGCTAAACTGTGGGTTTGTCAAATGTAACTGTATTAATTTAAAATGCACATTATGTGTTATTGTCGATTTGTCTGAGCATTTAAATGTGAAAGCGTCGCGGTAACTTGGAGTTGAGAGGGCACAAACTAGATGCACAAGTAATGCAAAGACTTTCTTTAATAACAATAATCATTTCACATTATGTTCTTGGTCAGTTATTGTCTTGTTAGGGATTCACAACATAATACTACTTTATTACAGAGCATTCATTATAGGCTGGGAATAAGCTCAGGGAAACCAATACAAGACAAGTTCTGCTGAACCTACTGTTAGTTACCCACCACACATTGACTATACATTTTCCTGCTTAATGCTGGATTAAAGGTTGTCGCATATCTGTGTTAGGGAGTTAAACTCTTGGCCTTAGCGGCTCCTTGGTGTGGAGCAGAGGCATGCCATACCACGCATGACGGCAGCTGTCCTCCAAGTGAGGACATAATGAATGTGAAAAAACCACAAGTTATTTCCACTGCAGCTAGTGTGTGTTTATCTAACTTCTTAAGACACCAAATAAATGAATCCAAAGGCCAGGACACGGAATGCTGTAGCTCTTAAGCCCATTAGTGCAGCTACCGACTGATCCAAAGAATAATGTGTCTCACACTGCATAGTGAGGCTATATGCACTAACGCAGATGGATGTCGTAACAGCTGGTTAGGTATGTTACCGTGGCCCCCTGTAGGGTTTAAAGTACAAGGTTAACTTGGGATTGACAGGGTGTTGAAGAGACTACAGAGAGTGAAAACCACAGTGTTGTGATTTGAACCCGTGAGAAAAAAGGGGAATGGGATGACTGCTAAATGTTAAAGGGCAGACTGATAAAAGCCCTTGTTTGCTTTGTTGATCTTTCGTTTACAACTTAGCCACACTTCAGACAGTACAGGATGAGGCTTAAATGTTTCCTTTTTGCATGTCATTTTGAAATTGTTATTTACATTAAAGACATTTTAGACTGCAATGTCTTTACACAATAAATTAATACATTTGTAGACATGAACATTATGCACATAAGTGCTGACAATACTCGTTCATGAATTTTACCCATATACTTCATCCACTAAATCTAAACTAGACCTTTTGATTAATTGCATTTATAATTAAAGCAACACTTTGGCATTTGCAATTCTCAAATTTCACCAGGGGGCATTTAGCGATTTAAATGCATAATTCCTTAGAGCCAGAAACATTTAATCCAAATGTAGGGTACATGAACGGTTTCTTCTCCTCTGGCGTGTTGAACTGTCTCTCCTTGGCTTCCATAATAATAAAACACAAAGCTGTCTGTAGATGATTTCCGGATTGGAATATTGGCATTTACGTTTGACAGCAGGCTAGTGTGTCATATGGGTGTTTATATTACCATGTCTCTATCCTGTCACGTATCGCATGGCTACAGGGAATTCCATTGACAAGCAAGGTGATATATGAATGTCTTGCGGGGCTTTAGAAGTCTTCAGTTTCATGCCTTTAATCTGACATTCTGGACATCACCCTTTGACACTTGTGTAGGGTCTTGTTCTTACCAGAGGCTTATATTTTAAACATATGACACTTAAATTCAGAAATGCCTTAAAATAGTATAGGTCTAATTCATGGTTAGGTTTCAGATGTTTCATGAGGATTGCAGTCCCAATATATCTGAGCGCAACTGAATATGATTAATTGCTAAAAGTTACGGCCTTTCCTTTTTCCGTATTTGCGAGGAAATAAACGTGCATTGATATGCGTAGCTACTAGCAAAAGTCCACACAGTGCTAAAACATTAGGCTACTTGATTGACACAATAGACAGAATAAATAATGGCGTATGACAGCCCCACTGAAGTGAACCATTCAGTAGATGTTTGTCGCAGAAGTTGCGGCCTCAGGAGGGGATGTGTATTTTAAGGCTGGTCCACCTTCCAAGGCACCATCATGCAAAGCCTTAGGTGTCACGTAGGAGTTGAACCATGGGTTGAACAGATGGGTGTAAGTGTGGCAGAGAGCGCGCAGGCGGAAACTCTGACTGAAGTTGGCGTGCCGTCCTGTTTTTCGGGAGGGATGTGAGGCGGAGAGCGGCGGCTCGGGCCAGGGAAGGAATGAGCGGAGTCATCGTCCTTCTTGAAACACGACGCTCGGCCTTGATTGCCCGGAGCAGCTGAGCCTGCGCAGTCACCGTATCTGTGTGCAGGTTGCAGCCATGTGTGTGAATTGTGCCATTTTATTTATTTACGTATTTAATTATTCCGAGTGTATTTGTGTGACTCTGCATTCATGTAGGCTTCATGGAGCTATGAGGTTCTGAGTGGCCGTGCAGGGATTTCTGTGGTATCAGGAGTGCATTATGGTGCACTCCTTATGTGTGAATACAGAACAAGAATCTTCCCAACTTTATAGAATTCTCCAAACTCCACATAGTTTGTCTCCAACCCACATGTGCATTCCCACCTGCATTTAGATATTTGTAGATGCCAAGTGCTGTAGTCTAATAGCCTATAGCAAGGTATTGTGAGAATGTGTAAATATTCCAAACTTTCCCCCAGTAAATAAGTGTAATGGCATTTGTGGTTTTTTGTTTTAGAAAATGAATGAACATTTTGTTATAATTCTTCTTAACATTTCTTGTTGTTACATTTGATACTGAAGTTTTGGCAAACTCTGCGTGTTGACAATACAATTCCATTACATTTCTGCTGGTTTCAAGCGAAGATTAGAACGTGAACACTGATGACATTGATGACAATATGAATAACCTGAACTGCCCCAGATGAAACCAAGGGGTTGCTAAACACGTTGCAGGAGCGCTGATAAAAGCAGTGCGACTTGGCCAAGACATGCACCGTCTGCTAAACTAATAAGTAATCTGATGTACCAAAGTAATGCCAGGTTTTCTTTGGTACACAGGGAACAGATCCCTGTGAAGGCCCCTACTGCTCATCCCAAGGGCAGTGCATGTCTTCACATTCACACTGCTTTCACTTTTCACTATGTTGTTATCAAGACACTTTTATGTGTTATGGATATGATACATAGGGTGCAGAGCAGTGGGCAGGATTGGGTGGTGAACCCGCATCCTCATATTAGCATCATGATTTTTCAAGCCACAGTTAGATTGTTTTGAGTGTTTCAGTCTGGAACTGCTCAATTCAAAAGTGTTTGTCATATAGTTAGCGCTAATACATTTCAGTCAAACTTCCTTTAAATACGATTGGACTTCCTGCCTTTCATCTCATTCAATCAGAAAGTTTCAAATCAGCTGGAGTGCCGGTGCCAACCCAAATGTATGACGTACGCTGTTGTCATTTTAGGAATAACAGATATGTGCAGAGAGGGACACCAGTGCAATCTTTACATTGAAAGGAAAAGCCCTAATAATTGCTTACAGTCAAATGTGTCTTTCAAGGGAAACTCCTTGATTTCAGTCCTCTCTACTCATCCCTCTACAGCAGTACTGCACCCTTCTCTACCTCTCCCACCTACCAGCACATGTAGGTTCGTGCTCAGTTGCGTTTTAAAGTGACACAAGAGCTCTACAGTGCACCTATATTTGTGGTCTGCAAATTATGTATTAAAATAGAATAACTATGCTGTATTATTGCATGTAATGGTCCAGTTTAACAGCAAGTCATGCTTAATCTAAAATAGTACAGTGTCCATATTGTTGCTGCTAGGTCACGCTTTAAAGGAACTATGTGTGATTGTCTGCCACTAGATGTCACACTAAGCACCAGGAACCAAGTGCGCCGACTGGGTGAAACATTTTGGTTTTACCTCTTAACTGTTAGCTACGTCTGACTTTGTGATTAGATATGACACCGAGTGCACCAAGCCTGACTGGCCACCGTCGTAGCTGCACCTGGTCTTAAGATGTGCGTCCCTGTGAAAACACAAAAGGATTGATCGTGTTGCCAAGCAACACTATCCAAAACACACTGTAAATAAGCGCTACTGGGAACATGTATTTAATATGTGCTAGGCAAAAGAAAGCCACGCTAAGCAAAACAACGTTAGCATAAACAGTCAGCGTGGAAATCAAAGTAGGACTGCAGACAGTTGTAGTCCTATAGAATTAAATTAAATGCTAAAAACAGTCAAAAGCAGATGCTTCATATGCTTTTAAAATGAAAAGCCTGCCGACCACGGAAGGATGCAAAACAAAAAAAACTCAGTTTATGCCCACGGTAGTATTTATTTATGTTTTTGGGTGCGTTCTGTCACGGAGCCCTATCAAGCACATGTGTCTATGTACTGTATACAAGATGTGTGCTGTCATTGTTGTTAAACAATGAATGGTAGTTGACTGCGGACAGTTGAAGAGGACAGAAAGGATTTGACAGAAATGTTCCAGATTCATCTTTTTAAGGGGAGGGATGATAGGATATTCAACAATGAACGTGTTATAGCAGCACCATCATTTACATTTTTGGGTTTGTCTTATTATGAACAATCTTTCTTGAAGCCCTTATTTATTGTATAAACAAGTAATGCTGTCTTGTCTTTTTGTTGCGTAATCGCACACACACATGCAATACCGTGCGCATACAATGCATGCAATACCATGCGCATGCAGCCAGCATGTAAACGAAGAGAGGAGCTCAGATTACAGCACACACATAGGGAGTGTGTGCTGCTATATTAATGTATATACATATAGGCCTAGATACTATGTATATATATACTGTATAGAATGACTGCAGACCAGTATAAACCTATACAACAAAACACAATTTGATGGTTCCGATATGCACTTCTTCACAGGGTTGTCCTTCTAAAACATCAGATTATAACAGCAGCAGGAATGCACAAACCTTTCAGGAGCCGCATGAAGCATGGTTACCTCCATCAGCCATAACATACATTTGCTCTATATTTATTAAAAGTGTAGTCAGCATAGTAAGCTAATACAGATTTTGTCCAATTCAGCGAATATCTACTCGTGGTCTGTTAGCTGAATCCGGTGTCACTTCTACCCAGCCCTGGCTATGCACTGTAAATGTGAACACAAACTGGTGCAGACCCCACCCCAAAACAATATTCTAGCTTTGGCAAGGCTTTTCCAATCTGAGCCTTTGGGAAGGGGCATTGAAGGGAGATTGTTTTGATTCAAATATCAAGCTTTCTCCAGAATATGACTGACTATACCTTTACATGACCTGTGTTGTTAATATGGCAGGACGTCGCCGTTCATGATATCCAAGTCCTCCTTAACAAGAGCCCCCCTGCTCCCCACAGCGCCCTCTAGTGAGACCCCAGTGTGGTGGTGTCCCTCCGCCATGCGAAGATGGCGTCCATACTCCCTCCCCGAGGCACCGCCATGTTCCGCCGCTTCACGCCACAATCCCTGGCGGAGATCAAGAGGCTGGCGGAGGAAAGGAGGAAGGCAGCCCAAGTAGAGCACCACGAGGATCACAAGAAGGAAGAGAAGCCCGCCCCGCACTGTGACCTGGAGGCCGGCAGGAGCCTGCCCATGATCTTTGGAGACCCCCCTCCAGAGCTGATCAACACACCTCTGGAGGACCTGGACCCGTTTTACAAAGCACAGAAAGTCAGTCCCAGCTTACAGGCTATGTATTAGTCCTCACATCAGGAGTAGTGCAGGAACCAGGATGTTATCACATACCATGCACTCAGCATTTATTATTTGAATGCCCTTGATTCAATGAGTTTAATAGCTGCTACTGTACACACGCACATTACTGGCTTTTAGACGGTAGTACTATCAATTATTTACACTTTATATGTTCATTCATTCTATATTTTCTTTAGGTTGAATTATCGCGGTGTCCCATCTCTGTGTGTTTTTCAGACATTCGTTGTTGTCAGCAACGGAAAGACAATCTACAGGTTCAATGCTGAACCTGCCTGCTACATTCTGAGCCCTTTTAGTTTGATTAGAAGAGGAGCCATCAAAATTCTCATACATTCATATCCTTTCTGAGACTGCTGTCGCTGGGGTGGGTAGTGTCTGCTTCTAGAAAAGATAGTCTAGCCTTGAACTAGCATTGCAGCGATATTCATCTGTGGTATGATTTCAAGGTAGTATCTGTTGTATTTTCCGTCAACTAAAGTTACTGTGCTGCGTGGCAAAATATTTAATATACAAAATTTGAGTTACTTAGAACATGTATGTAAATGCGTCTAT
>JAODVN010156986.1:0-21583 GCA_025434125.1 Chologaster cornuta
TGTATGTATGTATATATGTGTATATATGTATGTATATATGTATGTATGTATATGTATGTATATACATACACATATACATATACACATATATATACATGCAAACATATATATATACACACATATACTGACCTGTATGTGGCAACCCTTGTCAATAAAATGTATCTGATATGAAGATTGAGTCGTTTATGTCATGTTTGTGCTTAATGCAGCATCAGCAAAGAAGCAATATAATAGGACATATATTGATAGAATTAGGTGGAAGTCTGCAGGCAGGTTGCATAGCAACCTAGTATGTATACTTTAATAGTGGCGTGCTAAAAGCGTTAGGTATTCTACAGTGGCTTGCTCATATTTTTCCAGGTATGTTTCCTGCCTGCTGGGAAGTGTCCAGTTTGTGCCAGTCACGTTCACTTTGTCTTAAGCGATGGTCACTGCGCCACAGTATACGTCCGAGGCTCGCGGAACCTTCTCTGAGGTTCCTCTCTTTCCCAGGTGTTCCTTCCCTAAGCCTCCATTCACCACTACACCACCACCACTTCGTTCCCTCGCATCATCCCTCATTCTATTACTTTTGTTTTCCTCTGTGATGCCCCTGCGCTCTCCTGGGCACCGTGTCCTGCCATCTGTGCATGTTGGCAAGGGACTTAGGCCTCTTGTGGAGACCCGCATTCAGCAGCGATCATCTATATTCATAACCTTTCTGCTGTACCATTTGTACATGCGGACAGCACTGTGATGAGGCGAAGTGGAAAGGGAACAAGCCCCCATTCTCGGTTAGCATCGCTGAAGTTAAGAAGTGCGTTTTGAGCTTACTGCATCTAAATATAGCGTTGCACCTTCTGTGGCACCGTTTTATATTAAAATATGTTTAATCTATAACAGCATCTGAATACATTTTAATTAAATATGCGGCTTACCACCGGGTTTAATCACATTCACTCATCTTGAATTCTGCCGTTGATATCCAGCGATATTAACTATATTTAAATATAAAACAGATCCGAGGCTTAATTGTCAGTGTCAGCGCAGAACACTTTCATCACTTATTCCAAGGCAGCACTTCATAAAAGTGCTGCCAGCATACGCACACTATGGCAAAAAAGAAAAGTATAAAATAGCGCCGTTTCCCTTTCCATCTGCTAATGATAATGAGCAATAATTAATATTTAATAAGCGGCACATGCAACGTCTGCTAGTAGCTTACACCTCCAGTCTTGGTGCCTAGCCGCGCCGCAGAGGTAATGTGATAGCTTCTTGTACAGCCACGTTGCGTCCGTGTGGAAGGGAAGGAGTTCAGGACTGGTATCAAGTGGGCCTGGCCTGTTAGAGAGGCTGAACTCACATATTACACCTGGCGAGACCTTGTAAGCCGGTTAGTCTGTCACCGAAGGGCATTTGTTGTTGTTTAAGTGTTGACGTTTAAATACCAGATCTGCGACAGATTTGTGTAAAAAAAAAAAAAAAAAAAAAAAGAAAAAAAAAGAAAGATGCGTCGGTTTACGACTACGAGAGAGGCTGGTTGTGTGTGTGTTAATGCACCTTGGGAGGAGGCCTCCACAGTGTTCAATCAGCCCCAGCCAAGGGTAATTGCTCCTGCATTTTTAACGAGCCGGTGCCTGCCGCATGCACTTTTGTGGAGCAGCGCAAGACGAGGCTTTCCCGGTACGACTCTCGCCCCGCCGCAGAGCCTCCTGCCTCGCCTCACTGGCCTGGGGGAAGGGGTATGTGGGGGGGGTGGGGGGGTAGGCATCGTTTCAAACTGACAGGCAGGTCCCTGCCGCTGACTCTGGTCCACCGTACGTGATATTTACGACATTTGCTAACCCGCAACTCAAAGTCACTCAAAGCTTGCTTGCTTTGATTGTGACATGCTGCAAAAGCACTTGGCGCAGCAAATTATTCCCACACTGGTTGTGATTTTACTTGGTTTGTTTTTTGACATAGCATAGAGAATGGAGGCTTTGCAGATGTTATTTAGCATTACTCATCAGGTTTCAGCTGGGATGGAGTTCCAGGCTGCGGTCTGCCCCAGAACCAGACGTGTGTTATAGCACACTGCGTGAGCCTAATAGCTGTGAGTTCATAATCAAAACACTCACTATGGTACAGCGCACACAAGAGTGTGTGAAAACCCCCTGAAATGAAGTGTTTGCAAATGGGAATATTGTTTTACTCAGCGGCGTATTACTTGTTTTTTTTTGCACACGTGAAAACGCAATGTTTGGTTTAATTTTAGTTTTTCACAGTGTGCCTGATAATGACGTCATAGTTTAACACGCTCTGGGAAATGTGTGTTGAATTTCCATTGTGGCCATCTCATAGATATTCAGACATGGAAATGAATGGGAACTCCAGCCACAGTCATGCAAATGGGAGAGTAGGCTCACCGCCGCGGCTCCTTTTTCAAGCGCCTAGTTAGCGTACATCATAACATTGATTTGGCAAATAAACGTAGTGTTGTTGCGCATTGCTTGAAGGAAAATGGGTCAGAAAAACCCCAATTCTGCCACAAATGAGGATGAGAAAATAGGCCCCTGCTCCTCCATCCCTCGTTCAACTGGCAATGAGCTCCTACACAAATAAAGATATGTGCACCGATTTAGCGTAGCGGGTGAACCTTCCTGTAGCCTTGTGGAGCAAGTGGGGATTACCCAGAGCAAACAGGCCTGGCTCCCAGCTGTATAGGAGATAAATGACTCGCACCGTCCCTCTCAGTTTCCGCCCGAGTCCTTCCCTGTCACGTTCCCGCCGCATCGCACAGGCAAGTTAGCCAGCCTGCGGAAGAACCCCGGGGGGTTAGGGGGCAGGTAGGTGAGCGAGAAGGACGCCGGCTCTGTCTGGTGCCAGCGTGGACGTTTGGGAGAACAGACTGCCGGGGGTGTTTGAGTGTCACGTCAGAGCAGAGTTTATTATTCTTCACCGGTAATTATCGGAGCGTAAACAGCTGCAGGCGACGGAATAAAAGTGGCATTATGATATGTTTGTTTGCTGCAAGATGTCGGTTTCTCCTCCCGTTCGATAGTTAATCACAGAGCTGGGCAGTCCACCACACACACACACACACACACACACACACACACACACACACACACACACCCTGGTTTCCCACCAGAATGCCTGAAAGTAAACTGACAGTCCCGATGTGGAGGTCAATGTTGAACGCTCTATGTTGACCCCCTCATCATACATCCTGCAAACACTATCTCCTATCTACACTTTTCCCCTTAAATTATTAAGGTCACCCACTTTTTTGACAGACAGGAAGAGACACATGCACATCCACGCACGCACATATGCACATACACGCACACACAAGGAAGCACAGAAGAAAGTGCACTTATGCTAAATGCTTTCCAGCATGTTGTGTTGCCTGTAACAAGGCTCACATCCTCCCAGGCAAAACGTCTTCTGTTATACAGTATGCAAATGTTGGTCAGGAGGCTCTGTGCAGTCATTGAACACTGATGTTTTCATCTGCCTGTATTTGTGTCCTTGGGCTTATAGGATATCAGAAAACTGCAGCTTTGAAACGGCCCGCTTGCTAATTCCCAGCCCGCCTACTGTTCTCTCATTAGCTTGTCTTGAGTGCCCGGTGGAAAAACGTATCCCCATGATTTATCCCTAAGCTCCCCCCCCCCACACAAAAAATAAAAGAAAAACTAAGCAAAATCAAACAGCTGTATGTTTGTGTAATCAACCATGAGCCGCACCTCCTCCAACATACTGCCAGACGTTTCACTGCATAGTGGGATTCATATCAATTCACATCAAGCTGCATGCACAGAGATAGTATAGGGCATGTGTCCAGCGCTGTTCTCCATGTGCAGCGTTCCCAAGCTAGCGATAGCAGCTACAGTTCACACCGATTGCAAGGGACTTGTTTCTCCATCGGGCAGTTGGCTCATGGTGGCTCATTCGCCTCCAGTACTTTAGGATGTTCTCGTACCTCTATAACGACACACGCACGCACACACACACACACATACACACACACACACAAAACCAAGGGTTTGTTTCACCGTGTTGGAATTCAGCCGATAAAGCAATAACGCCTCATAGGAGCTGCAGTCGGCGCTGTTTTGGAGCGGAATTCTGAATCCTCAGCAGTTTGGGACCCGCAATTAATCACTGCACTGTCAAACACCTTTCGACCCCCCCGCCTCCAATCCAACCCCCGCCAAACGAACGTTGGGTGAACACTCGCACAATGGCGGACGCAACCTTCTCCGGCCTCGTTGCAATTGTCAGGATGACTGTTTGACGCCGTCGGTCGCGTTCCCTCCCTCTTCTCTGTGGCACGCCGGGAATGTTTTAGGAACGCACTGCCCCAGTTCTGTACGCTGGCAGGGCAATGTGCTGATCTGTTTAGGTAGACGTAGCGGCTTTACAGCGGGAGACACACACACACACGCACACACACAATCTCTCTTCTCTGCTCCCTTGCCTTCTAGGGACAAGGAGGGCTCGATGGCTTCCACAGGGGGCTGCTGTGATGTAGCATTAGCTAGCGTGCCACATCTGTTTAACACACGTGCCTCTTTGAACGCATGGCACACACTGGGTTGTCACGCATATGTATTTCCTGTACTGTGTGTGTGTGTATGTGTGTGTGTGTGGGGGGGGGTCTTATCTGCGTGATGCAATCATCAACTTTCCTGTGTGTGCGTGTGCATTACGTTAGCATTAGCGCAGTGATTGTTGGTTTGGAAAGCCCTTAGTCTGCTGAGGGTTTGACTTGCTAGCAGATAACCTGGTGTGTCGTTACCATAGCGATTGCTACTAGCAGAGCAAGCTCGTGTGTGGCGGGTCGCAAAAGGTTGCCGTAGAGACCGGCACGATAACGCGCCCGGACAAGAGTCGCTTCTGTTTAGTCGGATACCTTCCGATACACAATCCACTAAAGTTAGCAAGCCAGCTAAGGTGATTGCGCTAACCACGGCCTTCAACAAGAATGCAGTGAGCTCAGACTTTATTTAAACACACACCCATGTATGGGAACATTAATGTTTCTATTTAAAATAGTAAGAATTATTAAAAGTAAGAATGGTAAACATTTAACATCTTGAAATCCTCTATAAAAGCAGCCATCTTCCTGGACCACAGTTCTACATATTAGAGTATCAACAAGTCTCCACACACACACACACACACACACACACACACAGTACAGTACACACATCACTCATCAGCATGCATAGCGTGCAATACAGGCCGAGGGGAAACATGAGCGGGTTACACGTTCATCATGGATGAAGGCCTGGGAAGGGCTGGGGGGAACAGAGAGAGGCCAGCTTTCATTGGGTTCTCTCTCTCTCTCTCTCTCTCTCTCTCTCTCTCTTTCTCTCTCTCTCCATTTTAAAAAGTGTATGTGTGTACATGTGTTGTTGAAGTAATAATGGTAATAGTAATGATAATGATTGTTGTTGTATGACTATATATTTTGTTTTAAGATTGTTTCAAGCTTTTTGATTTAAAGATTAAGGCTTGGTTGTAGGGTTCTAAACCCTCTCTCTCTCTCTCTCTCTCTCTCTCTCTCTCTCTCTCTCGCTCTCTGTGTGTACGGTATCTGTATTTCTCTCTTTGTCACCCAAGTCAACTTAAGCCCTCTTAATAATTCATCTCATATCATTTTTATCCTTCCTTCGCCCTTATGCACGCACATGCACGCATACACACACACACACACACACACACACACACAAATTAACTCTTTGTACGAGCATACACTTGGTCTTATGCACACTCAAAACAAAAATATGCAAAAATACAGTTACCCCCCGTCCACACAAGCACGCCACTACCAAGTAAACCGTGCTGGCGGATGCTTGTGTGTGTGTGTGTGGGGGGGGGGGGGGGGGATTAGCTGGAATCTGCACAGAGGGTAACCTGATAGCCGGCCGCTGTGCCCGACGCATGAGGTCACCCTGACTTGCTGATCTGATCCACTTTTATCCCTGCCAGCTAGCTACCCACCCCCCCATGAGAAAAGTAACCCCTGTGTAAAATAGATTGTCTGATGGAGACATTAAAAGTTCCAAGCTTGGTCGATATCATCGTCATGATATGGATGATGTGTTTAGTCGCCTAGGTCTTTAGCAGAGGCATTATTCCAAACAGATCTCATTAACCATCAACCAACCAATGAGAGCGGGGGGGACTTTAAAAAGAAATGTTATATAGAAATGTGCCGGAACACAAACAAAATAAAGGACCGAAACTGCGGGGCCTATAGGCAACTAACAATTCTCAAAATGTAAAGGGTGTGTGCCATAAGCAGGTCTAATGTTTTACACACTATTTGAATATTCTTATCACTTGCACAAAGTAGCACGATGAGTTTTCTTAGATTTTTCTTTGTTAGATTTTTCATGCAGAACAGAAAGATATGTTTACACCATTGTTGCACTAACCTATAATGTATGACTATTACATACAGTATTCCAATTATATTATTATTGCAAATTCAAGTTCAGTATTAAATGCAGTATGCTTTGAAATATTTGGTAATTTCACTCCTCATTCAATTTATACCACTATATATGTTTTCTATAATTATATTTTAAGGAATTAGTTTGGTAAAGGGGTTCTTTCTCGCTTGGTAAACGGGGAAAATAATTGGGGGGAAACTTACATTAAAGTTTACAGTGAAACAAGTATCAGATTTTGATAGTTAATATAGTTCCTAATATATACATATGAAAAAAAATGAAGAGCAATTGCATATCTGGGACCTACATTTACATGCACTAGTGGTAGACAGGATACCAATATTAATAACATAAAATTAAACAGCCCATTTGTAGCTGTGCAATGTCCAAATACAGGGGCCATAGGAGCTTTGTAATGAAATAGACTCTATACTTTACAGGCTTTGCTTTTATCCCCAAGAAGCCCCTTGAACTGCCTACACTAAACTCAAACCATCTTGTCAGCCCAAAACACTCGTCTCACAAGGACCCTAAACATGTGTCGGAATCCTTCACGTCCCAGCTCCTGTTCTCTCACACAAGCCTTCAGTGTGGACACCCACAAGCATTCAGGCAAGGTGACACACACAAGCACCAACGTACGCACGCACTGACACACATACACACACGCAGCCTTCCCACCCCCATATGGCACACGGTTCACTTCTCACTCCCACACATCTCATATTCAGCCCGGACTATGTTCAAATGGACGCGCATATATTGCACCTGCGTGGTCTGTTGTTGTGGCTGGAGGCTGCAGACAGCCCCGGTGTCTCCGACTGAGGTGAGGGCCCCCCCCCTCACACACACACACACACACACACACACTCGGAAATATGCGGCCACTTCCGTGAGGTCTTGTTGTCAAGACGGAGAGAGCACTGCTTTTGGGAGAGAATGGGCGAATGTTTCTAATTGTCTGAGTACTTGTGTAATTGCAGCGCTGCATATGTTTTAGATATTAGGTGAACTGTCATTCATATGCTGTACAGTTGTTCAGTTAAATGTATAGTCAGTACTGTAATCGACTGTATGTAAGTACACTCATTTTAAATGTCTACAAATATCTCCTTTTGCTATCTTATTGTGCCCTTCGCGTGCTGAACAATATATTTGGTACTTCTACACAAATTAGGAACAAACAAAGTGGCGATCACTATCTTGGCTTCATTATGCGTTTCAATGTATGTTTTGTGCTTGAAGTTGGCAAGCATTCTCGGTAATTATTAATATGAACGTATATAATCGACATGAATGATGCGTACACCTGTATAGAATATAGATACTAGCATACAGTATGGGGGCAGTCCTTCTCTTACTTCATCCAAAACACCTGAATGCGTTGCAGCTGTCAATAGCACTGGACACTATGACTTTCCGCCGGTGTTTGTTATTCGGTTTTCAGTGATTCAGTCGTCTCAAAGCAGAGCGAGCCAGTGTCAAAGTGGCCACATGTGTTACACTTTTATTTTCCCACTTGTAAGCATGTCTGCAGCATAAAATGCTGTTTCAGATGTTTAGAACCGTCGTCCACCCTGAATAACCTTCTTTCAGAGACCAACTTCCACTAGCCATTCCAGCATGTGAACAGTTTAAATGAAAGCTGTGGCTTGTGGCTGCTAGCTATAGCCTCGATGGCTGCTATATGATTGCTTGGCCACAGCTTATGTACCGCATACTGTAGCATTCTCCTGTTTCCTAACTGCCATTGTTGACTTTACCATTAGTCTAATGCTCCGCCTGTCAAGCTATCTAAACATCAACTCAACAAACAGCAGCCTCTCTAGTGTATGAAAGCCTTTTATTAATCCAAAACACCCTATATGACGGTTAAGGGAAATACACACTTAAAACAGTTAGAATAAAAAAATGTAAGCTCTACCGAAAAGCACCAGTTTGATTGAGTCACTTATTCTAGTTGGCCGACAATAGCCAGATATGCACAAAGATGTTCTCTCATATACTGTATATACACAGGTACGCACACACTCGCACACTGTGAAGTGCTGTTTCAGCTCCAGCCTTCTCCGTACATAAATCATTTGACAGTATGCTGTTAGACTGCCTAAACAGCCTAAATAGATTTGTTGTGTAGCACATTGTATGGGAACGGCGATACAGCTGCTTGTGCCGCCTACCAGGATGTTACGAAGAACAAATCTGTCAGTCGGGCGTTAAAAAGGGACTCCCATTATACAAACGAACAATGGCGTGATAACACAAAGGTGCTGGCTAATTGTCTTTAGCTTCCTCCTTGTTCCGCCTTTGTGTCTTCCAGCGACACCACCGCTCTTTCTCTTTAGCGAGGGGGGGCCGGGGGGGGGGGGGGGGGGGGTTTGCGTTTTTGCGAGATGGCGAGTTAATGGAGAACGTCAAAAGCCCGCTTGTAAAGACTGCCTTGGCTCTGACCCGCGCAGATTGGCGCCTGACCCCAGCCACGCAGCCACAGGGCTAGACTTGGAATCCAATCTCCTTTCCCGCCGAGAACGGGGTGCCTTGTTTTTTCACAGCGCCTCGTGATGGCTACAACACACACTTTCCCTCCCGCCCATTCTGCAGCGGTTGGCAGCGCCTCTCTCCCCTTCAGTAAAAGCTGATTTGTATTTTGCCTTTGACCCACGGGAGGGGCCGCCATTGGCCCTCGGATGACACAGCTGCCAAATGGTGTTAAAGTTCCCCCAACGCTCCCCAACGTGCCATTGTGGCAACACGGACACAAGTCGGGGAGCGCAAACGCGTTCACAACGTCTCAATGTGCGCTAGCATTAAAAGCTGTCAGGCTGCCGTCCGGACCAAACGGCGTTCGCAACGCGCCGCCATGTTTTACGGCATAATGAATCGTTAGAAGGGTGATTAAGTCCGCTAATGTACGACTGCGCGGCGTACAAATCAATAGAAATCCGTGCGCTGCCAAATAACTGCCGAGTCACGTCGTGTCATTCCCAATTCACCAGGCCCCGCCGGTCCTGGTGGAGGGATGACGTTGTCATCAGAAAATGTCTGCCCTCGTCCCTCGTCTGCGTCGGATCCCGCTCGCTGGATTGTGGGTACGGGTGTTGGGGATGGTGGGGGGACTGTGTGTAGGGATCGATGGCTACAGACAAACGACGTAGTTAAAGGCGTTTGCAGCGAAGCTAAAATCACTCTGGGCCAATGATGGCGCGGCTGTTTAATGAGTCATCCTGACTAATGCGCCTCCACGCCTGTTTGTTTCCCCCACGGCTGGGGCCATCACTGGCGTCGTTGGCGGTAATTGTCTGGAACGTTCCCCCCCCCCCTTCCACCACACACCCCAGCAATCTCCCCCCTCTACGCTGCCACGCGTTAGCTGCGTTTTAAAAGACGAGGCGCACCTCAGCAACCCCCTCCTCCGGTTAATTCCATGAAGGCGGGCGCAGGCAGAGAGAGGCAGATATGGAAGGACGGAATGAGAAGAGACGGTAGAAAAAAGGATCACAAGGTGAAACGTGTCAAGTGAAGGTCTTCTTCTTCTTATCCTTCTTTTTTTTTTCTCCCCCGTGTTGGGTTCCCAGGGGGTTCCGCTACAGTGCCTCCCTGCTCTGCCCGAGCCGGAGCACAGCTCTTGGGATAACAAGAGGCCATGTGGCAAGCAGAGCTTAAACACATACCGCGCCTTCATGGGAGGCTGCACTCATTTTTGTGCTATTAGAGAAATTGGAGAGGGGAGCTGAAAGGAATGGGGGGAGGAGAGGAGAAACTTGAAGGAGAGTCAATGATGGAGAGAGAGGACTCTACGGGAGAGAGGGGCAGAGGAGAGCACACATCGAGAGAGAAAGCAAAAGAAAGCTAGGAAAGGCCCGGCTGGGAGGACATTGGATGCACACATGGGGGTTATTGTACTGTCACTGGTATACAATGTGTTTTAAAAGCAGTTATTTCATATTACTACACATGGGGACATTTGCTATAAAGTCAGTTTTACCCTCATGAAAACACTGACTATATACTGTGTGTACTGTATTTATTTAATCATATTTATAATTTACAGTTCTGTATATGTAAATGTACCTGCACATGTCCGTTATTTTTTAAGTAACAAAATAAGGTTAGCATTATATTAATATACTGTATAAAACCAGACACACAACCACATACTGACACATTTAGATTCATTTGTAAACATACAGGGTACAGCTGCTGTACAGCGACAATACAAGTAAAATAAAATAATAAAAACATCCACAGCTGTGTCGGAGCTTATAAGCATCGTGACAAATAGTGACACATTTCAAAATGTGAGCTGGAACATACTTTGTCTTACAAAATACGGCTATATTTTGACATAAAATGTATGTAACGTAAGCACAATTATCTTTTTGCCCAGCAGCGATACTGTCCATAAGACAAAAGAGATCTTGAATGTCAGTATGTTTAGATGTGTGCTTGTGCTCAGCTAGGCCTTCTGAGTGTGATCAACCCCCTCAACAAGCACACACACACAGATGTTGTCATGATCATGTGATTACTTGTTAGCTGGTCTGTCAGAAATCCTAATCTCCTCCAGATAATGTTCCGTATTGCAGTCTTTCCCCTCTATCGCTGCCTTCAGTCAGTTAGCCATGTCAGCAGCTACAGAGCCGAAGCTCTGCCCATCTGCAGGGAAATGTATATACGGTGTGTATGTGTGTATGTATGTATGTGTATATATATATTCACACACACTCACATACTACAGAGAAAACTGAATACACAAAGAGTGGAATACAGTTTTTTTTTTTTTTTTTTTTTTTTCAGGGCTTCATCCTAACTGTCAAAGTATAAATGTATAATACATAAAGGCAAACGGTATTCCCATAAGCCTTGGCCTGTGATTTTTTGACTGGCGAACAGACATCAATGCATTATGCAACAGTGTAGTGTCTTTGTCAGCCCGGAGTGTGTCTGAATACATTTTGGAAAGTGTCCTTTTTACCCCTGCACACGGTGACACCACTCTTGACTCTCTCCCCACCACGACCACCCACCCCCCTCCAAATAAAAAAGCCAGCCTGCTTCACTTTTAAGGGGAAACATTTCCCTGTTCCTCTGTGCTCAAAGCGTGTGAAAAGCAACCTGATTCAAGCAGCGCACGCGCATACATGCCTTGGTGTGCTTTAAGCCGCTTCTCGGGTTCCAAGGCACACCTTTTAACTTCAACCTACAGAGAAGCCAGCCTTTTTTGCTTTGACCGATGGGGGGGCAGTGCAATGCCGAGAGTAAGCTCGGCCACCAATTAGGGCTTGAGGATTCTTACAGGCCATGAATTATTAAGCACAGCTCATCCACAATGAGCAGAGGCAGTAAGGTAACAGAGCCCTGCGACGACACCTGAGCTGCGAGGCTGCAGTGCCTGCTAAGCCATTAGCTCACTGCGGCCAAACGAAGGCTGGTCCAGAGCCAGTGTAATTACACATGGCCTACAGAATGTCCAGCCTTTCGGGGTGGGATGATGCTGGTAATGTCAAAGCATGCCGTGACTCAACGCAGACGTTAAAAATAGCGGGGGGGAGGGAATGCGAAGAAGGGGGGTTGTTAGTTTGTGGTGTTTGATTGCATGCGTCGATGCCGGCAACCCTCAAGGTCAACCGATCCATTCCCGTTGGAGGATTTATTGCACTAGCGGTAGCGAAGGCAATGAGGTGTTGCGAACCCTGCAAGCCTGTGTGTATATATAGAAGGTCTTCACGGTCATATACCAGGGGAAAGCCTCCTCGTAAACTCCCCGTCCGGGGCGATAGGAGGCCAACGTCGAGGCTGCCCAAAAAGCGACCCTGATGTACCGCCCGGCCAAGGCCGGCCAATATGCTTGCTCTTTTGGGGCGCGAGGGAGCGGCTAGAGTTAATGTACTGTGCCCCTACCCCTGATCAACCATAAATATCGTATTGAGACAGTGCCAATGGGCTGTAACTCTTAAGGAATGACAGGGTAGGCTGCAAAATTAGGTGCCGGTCTAACATGACTCCTGGCGATTGTCGGTGCTTAAGATGCATTAGAGGGAAGGGGAAGTGCTTTGTCTGTGAAGGCCCTGCGTTGCCGGATAACAGCGCTATCATTATGCGAAGAATAATTGGATGCAATTCTTTTATTTGTTTATTATTTATTTAATTTTTTTCACTCACCAGTGGGCTGTCTAATGTAGCAGAGTTGTCAAATAATTCTGTCTTCGTGAGAGAGAGAGATAGAAAGAGAGAGAGCGCGAGCCGAGACTGATTACTTTATGCGAATGGCTTTTTCTTCCCCGGAATTGAAATCATTCAGAGCAGTTAGGAGAGGAGTGGGACCTTGGAGAGAGGGTGATATGTGGGTACCGTGGCACGCCGGTGGCTTTTAAGTGTGTTGTGATTTAGTTATTTATTGTTTAGCCGCTGGGAATAAAGCTGACATGGGAGGGGCAACGCTCGTGTCTCGTGCACCTTGTGAATGCACGTGCGCCTGCCTGAGCACGGAAATGACTGCAGTGATTTCCGCCCGGTAATATACATTATGACTGCCGCCCAGTTTGTCACCAGAAGAGCACAAATGCCCTTTAAGCTGACATTATAGGCAGCGACTTCTCTCCATTGGAGACCCTCATTTCTGAATAAGCACCAGGCAGCAATGCAGCACACAGCTGAACAGAGCTTCAAAAACAGAGCTCAGACCTCTCGGACAATGCTATGTTATGCTAGCCTCAAGCATGCCTCCATAGCAAGCTACCACATGTGAGTTATTGACCCCAGGCACACAATGAACATTCATCCATTTCTATGGTTTTATGTTAGTATTATAAGTTTATTTCCCCGATCATTTTATAAACAATAAACTTGGAAGAGTGCCGAAGAATACCCTTGACTAGGAGGTGCCAGCTTTCAAGTGAGCATAGAGAATTACAATACCTGATGCACTGCCAAGTTGAAATGTTTTAAAATAGTCCGGCTAGAGGTCTGACATCAATGGAGAGATATTTTTCTGTCTGGAGAGAGCCATGCACAAACCTGAATGGCTGTAGTACATGCACATATATTTTATGAGAGATGTAGAATCAATACAGAGCTAAGTGGATGAAAGATTTGGGCAGTGCAGTTCGTGTAGCAACTGTTGCTCACAATGCTAGTCCTCAAACAAAGCTGCCTGCCAGCCAATCCAATGCCTGTCAGAAATCACGCAATTCAGCTTCCACTGTTCTTAAAATTTAGCTCAAAATAGTACAACTAGAACGACTGAAAACATTCCTCAGCATCTCTCAGAATTATATATTTTTGGTTAGTATTGAATTTGATTAAAATGTGGCTGCTGGTTTCTTTCTTTTTACCTCACTTTCATGTGGCGTTTTTAGGACGTTGGGGCAGGATAGTCTAGTGCAGTGTTTCCCAACCCTGGTCCTCGGGGAACGCTGCCCTGCATGTTGTAGATGTTTCCCTGCTCCAACACACCTGATTCAAATTAATGAAGAATCCTGATAATGAGCCATTCATGTGAATCAGCTGTGTTGGAGCAGGGAGACATCTACTACATGCAGGGCAGCGTTCCCCGAGGACCAGGGTTGGGAAACATTGGTCTAGTGGTCTGGGTGTTAGACTCCCAGACAGAAGGCCGTGGGTTTTGTGAGATTAGTCATTCAGCTCGGCGTCACCGATGTCTGAATTAATATATTTAATAAAAGCATGGCCATGGAGAAGATGCATACAGCATGCTAATATGCTCCTGGTTAAGAGGCAGCTACATGTATTCATACTGTGATAGAAGGGAGAGGGGTGTCTTCAAAACAGCAAGCCGTTTACTATGACGACAAAGGGTCTGTTTACAGTGGTTATAAGAGCTACAATAAAAGACACGCAAGAGGGGGTTACAACTTAAGACCAAGAGGGAAACGTCAAAGGTCAAGACAGTCATTCCTGGACGTTCTCACAAGAAGAGCTTAGGTAATTTGGTCACACGCATATCTAAAATACAGTAAGTTGTCACAAGGCTGTAAGATGTACTGGTAAGACTGGAAATCAATAACAGGTTTGAGCCCTGGACTTGACCTACCAGTAAGCATCCTCAAACAAGATATCTAAAAATGTTTAATATATACTCATTCTAAGTAATTTTGTATAGGATTGTTGACTATATGTAACAATGCTAATTTGGTAAATGGTGACGCATACAATTATTTGATTATGTAATATTTAGGATGCGATATACTTATGCTTATAGTACATTGTTTTTCCTGCATAGAAGAATTGTTGTCGCCCGCCAAAGTTCTAGCAAACTAAATGAAAATCACCAGCTCCAAATTATATGAATTGAAAACAAAATGAGAGCTTGCATGAGTAATAATGTTGGTGTGCGAACTTAAAAAAGGATTCATGGGTACTAGTGCAAGTGACTCAAATACGCTTGTTGTTATTAAGCACCCTGTGTCTGTGTGTCTGACAATCATGCCAATGCCACGTAAGTACTACACCCATGCGCATTGGTCTCGCAGCTGAGTTGGAACACTTTCCCATGTTATATACCTTATTACTGCTAGCTAAGGCTAACATGCTAACATTTACCAATCACGTTTATTCAGCAAATGCTCAAAAAATATTGATTAAAGCTTTAGAGAAGCTGCATGTCCTGCAATCTCCCCAGCCGAGGTAAAATGTGTGTACTACGCGTGTGTAGAAGCATTTTGGAGACTTAAAGTGAAGTTACAGTATGTGGTCAAATAATTTATACATTGTTTACATTGAAATGTATCTAAATTGTAAATTATGAGAACATGCATGTATCATGTCCAATATAGGCTATTTCAGTCAAATATGGTTTTGCACAAAAATCCTATATTTTATCTTAGTTGTTCAGGTTGTCCAGACATATCTATCTACAGTACCTCCACATTACATGAACGGACATAGTAGGCTACTGTAGAATTTATAACATGAATGATTAGCAAATGTGTGACCATGTCGCAATTTTGAGGATTTTTAATAAAGGTCTAACATGATCATTCTGTAATCACGTCTCCAGATCTGTTATGTCAAACACCAAAGCCTGACCAAGCCAATCAGAAGGCACCATGTAGAGATTAACATACAATAAAAACAATGAGCTAAATTAAACACAAAATACAGAAAGTTAATGTTTGAATAATGGTGACACAATTTGTCCTTAACAGAATTTCAACTCTGCCTGTAAATATTTTACTGTGCTTTTACATTTTTAAACATACATACTCCTTGGAGGAAAATGTAAGCATAGAGCCCTGCTTTGCCACACGGTTATTTATATATCTAGCCTCTCAAAGTGCACTAAATTTCAGCATTTTACTTTAAATTCTTTAAGAACTTCTTCCGGGGGAGCATGCCCCCGGACATCCATATGTGGGCTGAAGTCACTCCCCAAAGGCCCATTCTGAGCCAGGAAAAACTCTGCAGGAAGTTACCAGAAATGGGGTAGAAGTAAATAGATAATTTACTTTTTATCCTCCCACGCCAGTGAAGCTACCGTAAACATTCATCGGTGCTATGGTGTGTATTATTCTGATTGGTAGGCCATTAGGTTAAGACAATAATCAACTGTCTTTAACAGCTGGAGTTTACCTCCTTGTGCGAAGATAGAATCGTCAAGTGGTCATGACGCGACACAAGTTCCTGTCAGACTGTTAGTTGTTTACTCCTGCGAAACATGACTCAATTGTGTTATCTATAGATCTCACTTCACATCTGCCAGCCAGCTGTAGCTCTCACTACAGAGCATCAAGGCTGCTAGCTGCCGGCTAGCCTGCTAGCTCTCCTTAAAATGCCTTTTGTGGTTCAAGGATAGTCTTACACTGACGTCATCCTCCGTGCCCTTGAGGAATTAACAGAGCGACAAAGAGGGCCATGTCAAAATCTGTCATATAAAGCAAAGAGGCCCTGTGTTGCTCTTGGTCTGGTTCTCCTAACTCATCCTTAGACGTATCTGAAAATCCTTGATTCCTTAAACTTGAGCAGAAGAAGTCAGATTTTCTGGCATTATACTGCCATATTTCATTATGAATTTCCACACACCTCGCTGACCTCAGCTTTTACCGGTCAGATTTCTGTGTGGCATCCTTTGGCCGTTCCTCATGCGCTTGAAGAAAGCCCGGCATGAGGCACATTGTCATGGTAATGCGGCGTCCACGGTCGCAGGCAGACCTGTACCGTACTCAGCCCCACAATGAGGCTACTGTCTCGGGGATGCAAAAGCCTGAGCCAAAGAGCTTGCTGTTCATGTGGTAATCTGTGCTTTGCAACAATGGAGCCCAGCCCCGCACATTTAGCCAAAGAATGGACGGCCACACACCACAACAATAATATGCTGCTGTGATTGCCTCACGCAAAGACTCCATTGGAGGGTAAATAAATAGTTTAGAAACCGTTTAGCTAGTACAAAGGGCCAGACCACTGCTGATTTTCATCTTTGACGTTGCCTCACAACTTGGCGCTAACAAAAATTTTATGTTGGCAAAATTGACATATAAAGGGAACATTTGCATTGAAAGAACATTAAGTGTTAATCTGATGAATTAGAAGATAGTTATTTAATGTCAAATGTACCATGCCATATGTGCAATCAAATAAGTATCCTAACTAGACAAGAGAGAGGGTACTTCTGCATTTACATTCATAAACAATTGTTATAATTGCTACAAAAAAGCATAAACAAATAATTATTTTAAAGGAAAAAAGTATTTTATTTCTTCATGCAAACGTTACAGCCTGCACCATAGGAGTGTTTCTGTAAAGGATTGATTTAAAATAGCTAGGAATAGTCAGACAAGAAACCCATAATCCTTTTCTTTGATTCATTAAGAATCTTGAAACGGTATTGCCAATCAGGGACTAGTGTACTTTTTATACAGAGATGTACGGTCCTCCAAACTACGCTGTGATACTAATGTTCTGAAATTGAGCAACTTTATGAATAGATAGGCATGAACAGGCAAGGGCTTAGCAAAGACAACACAGGTAAACTTTGAATCAATTGTTCTTGTTATATGAAAACCCTATAAAAACAAATATTTACAAAGATATACTCGTCTTTGAACTGGTTTTTTAAATGCTCTAGTCTCAGATCTTGCTCAACGCACTTTGTATTGTAACAAAGCAGACTTCTTGCAGAATGTACCTTCAGGTGCTGCACTGTACAAGATTAAAAACTATCCTCACAACCAGCCTTGGCCAACATTGGCTGAAATACAGGGAGGCAGACATTACTAATTTCAAATCAATCAATGGAATAACCTTTTAGAGGGCAGTTGCCAAACATTCTCATAAAGCTAATTCTAAGTTTTACAACTTAACTTAAAATTTCATTTTTATTTTGTCAAGCATTAAAGGCCGGGTTAGTAATTCTTATTCTGAATCACAGATTACAAATAGCTTGCCATAGCTGACTTTACCTTATATTAATATATTTCAGCAAACCGCAATAAAATAGTATCAACTAAAGGTTGGGCGTGTATTGTAGCTACTCCTTAAAGCAAGACGCGATTGCTACAGTAGTAATGATTGGCAGTGCATTGCACAGCTAGCAGGTCAGCTGTAAGCTGGCATGTATTGACACAGACCCTGATCTTTTGGCATGTCCTAGTGTTGCATGCAGACACACCCCCTCCTCCCCTTCCAACCCTTCCCCAGTCGGCCCTGAGTCAATGCGGCAAGCGGTCAGGCTCGGGAGGTGCGGATGAACGTTACACCATTATGCTCTCCTCTTCCACAGCCCCGGTGAATTACCTCATGAATAAATCACATCACGAGGGCTGGACAACCCCAACTCTGCAACTACTCTCCATTGGCTAAGCTCTCCAACACTACCCATCACCTCCACTCCCCCCGTTCGTCTCTAGCAGCCCTCTCTGTACCTCTTTCTGTCTTCCTTCCTTGTCCCGCCCCCGGCCTATTTACCTCCCGTGTTGTGTCGGTCACGTTGGTTTAATAACGTGGCCGACACGTTTGGGTAAAACCTCCCGTACCCGGTGATGACCGATGGAAGACACAGTTAGATCCCCCTCTGTGGTTTCCAGTAAGTTGTGGCAGGAAGCGCTTGGATGGAATTCTTGGAACCTGACACCCTTTTCCGGGTTCGGCGAGGCAGAGTTGACTCAGCGGTCCGTCAGTCTTCACAGACAACGAAAACACACAACGCCTTCAATTGAATACAAATGAATACAAAATAAGTAAATGCAGTCGATTGCACATGCTGCCCTTTCACAGCCAGTAGCTGTGGAGGGCATTGAAGCACCACTACATTTCTATTCATTGTTTAAAGTCGCCAAGGTCGTCATAGGTCGTGTGTTCAGCCCCAGCATGACCTCATCCTTGAGAATAATTCCTAACCTCTACTTTTATTATAATCGTACTCACTTTGTATAAGCATCTGCTAAATGGCCTAATTGTAATTCATATCATTAACATAATTTCATATTCTGAATAACAGTTGAGTATAAGCACATGTATAATGTAGTCAGATGACAATAAAGTGATTGCTTGTGGCCTGGGGACACAAACCAAACTAAAACAAAGTTATACAACGCACAGGAGCAATCAAAGTGGCGTTCACTTGAACCTCTTGGTGTTCCTCTTCCCTGCGTGCACGTCCGTGCACGGAGCGCTCCCAGGGTTCGGCAAGGTCGTACCAGAGATGGTACACAATGCGGCATTGTTCCCACACTGACAGGGAGTAAGATGATCCACTCTCTGGAGCCCCTGCCGGGAGACTCACGGCAGCCTTGCAGTGTATAGGCCTGAGGATGCAGGCCTGGCTCTGTGTGTGCGTGTGTGTTGAGAAACGAGGGTATTCCTTCGAGGGGGATTTGATGCTTAACACACTTTGCACTGCAGAATACCATGCTCTCTTTCTCTCTCTTTCTCTCTCTCTTTCTCTCTCTCTCTCTCTCTCTCTCTCTCTGGCCTACTAAACCTGGCTTGCCACAGCACTCTGACAAATTGGGGTTTGGAGGGGGTGGTGATTCTAGAGTGGGCGGATGGAGCCACAAGGTTGAAGCTATAAGCATGGAATTATAGATTCGCGGTGGGTGGGTGAGAGTCGTCCTCTGTTGCTTTTAAGGTGAAGTAGAATACAGTTACAGTAGAATGTGCGGGTGCCAGTAAAGAGTCAATGAAATGAGGGGAATAGCAATAGAATGTATGTTCTTTAATATGTTGCTTGTGATTCAACATAATTAATTTCCCACTGGGAAGTTGGCCGACCCAGGATTGGAACGATCAATTTGGTGCATTTATCTTTTACTTCAGAATCATTTATATGTGACCATTTGAGAGTGGATTTGGATACAAGCATCTGCTTTGTAGAATAACCTTACTTTGTACATATTTAAAAGCAATACAAACAATAAAATCTGAATCTAAAATAAATGTGACAATGAACATTTATAATACCATCTTCTCATTTCGTACCACACTCTCTCCTGCACCCCAGCTAATACAAAACTCTACATAATCTGTCCAAATATCCAAAGAAATATGCAGTCCTTTATCACATGCTGGTATTTATTGGTAAATTATCTAATACAGTATACTTCTTTTTCTCTTTCTCTCTTTCTTGGAAATGCAGTCAGATGCATGTTGTAAAAGAAGCCTTATAAAATTTATCAATTCAGCCATTCTTTCCCATATTTGTCATGGCTTTTTCAAGCCTTCATCCCACAAAAGCTTTTTGGTATTCGATATCAGCGTTTAGTCTGGTGACTGTCATAGGTGCTTCTGACTCTTCCACAGGGTCCTAATATCAATCAATATCAATACCACCCACCGTCTTTTAACGGCGCCACCTAAAAATTCGAAAATTACAAATAAAATATCTCATATAAATGTGTACATCAGATTTACCTGAAACTTTCCCCACGTCCCCATTACCCTTAATAACTTTGGTGGGCGTGGCATACCGTTAGCCTCGCCTATGACACAATGAAAAACCACCAATCAGGAAGTGACACTGCTGTATATCTTCGACACGCCTCATCCGATTGACATGAAACTTGACAAGACACATACTCACTGTAATGACCTTTTCAAAAATGTTTAATGGCGATGGATTTTGTTTCCGAACAGCGCCCCCTATAATGTCCAAATTTGCTCACGATTCACGTTTCTGTTGAATTTTTGAATTATTTAACTGAATTTCTGAGTTTGCTAGCGTCTATAATGCCTCTGCAGCCTGTGATAAGGCTAAGCCCACCCATGGCTGCTTGCATGCTACTGCAGCTATTTATTATTATTATTATTATTATTAATATTATTATAGTTTTACTATGACAATAGTTTTACTGCCTGTCATTTCTGTATAAAGGGCTATTGTACAAGCAGTGTAAGATAAATGGTGTGAGTGTCTGTTAAGGCTAAGAAAGGATATTTCTCCACTTTGGCTCCCAGTGGTGTAATTGGACAGAGATGCTTGTTAACAGTGTCTGTGCATGTGCGATGTTACACGTAGGCAATAAGGGTCAGAATGAAAACACCAGCCACACAACGATATGGCAGTGCCTAGCCAAAAAGTACATTTTTAATGCAGATGTGTGACTTGGCATTCCTAACAGCATCAGTGTAGTCTTGTACACTATCTGTTCACATGCTGGTTCTTTAATGCTATACACATTAGAGCATGAGTCAGCATTTTGTAACCCTGCTATCATTTTGACTGTGTTGTGCAGCCATTACCCAGTGTCCTTAGTGCAGGAGACACATTGAGACACAGATATTCATTGTGTGTGGTATAACACGGACACGTGCACGCACGTGCACACACACACACATAATGTCAGTTAGTAAGTCATGTAGTGAGGGGCAGGTTGCTAGTGGCCTTTGAGACTCGTCTGCTATTGCTCCAATTACAGGCTTATTTATGAATTTGTGCACAGTTGACCTTCTGGCAGCGAGACATGAATTTGTTTGTCTGGAAAACAGCGTAACAAATGGTGCTCTGGGATGGCCCAGCTTCGTCTATCCTTTTATTTATATCTCCGTTGCCACACATCACATATACTACTCTTCAACTCACTAGCCAATCAGCGATCCTGTCATCCCAAGAAGCTCTGCTATTACATCCTCCAGCCCTGTGTGTTACAGCAGTAGGTCCTCTGTGTGTTACAGCAGTAGGTCCTCTGTGTGTTAGAGCAGTA
>JAODVN010157190.1:0-14676 GCA_025434125.1 Chologaster cornuta
TATTACATTTTAGCAATTTTTCCTTGAAATTGTGCTAGGGTTTAACAGGTTAAGATGTATACCTCCTTAATGTAAACGCATGCTATGGCCCAATAACTTTAACCTAACCAGGCACTACGATATGAAGCAATAGTTACTTACTGTATTTAGTAGAAAATGAATCATTGTATTGTTAAGAATACAAATTATTTGTTAAGATTGCATTAAATGAATAATTTATGCTATCATTATTTAAACTTTCCCTTAAAAGACATTTCATGGATTTGCGCTAACTCATAGTCATATTATACAGCAGTATTTCTCCCAGTTTTTAGAGACTTATGTTTGAGGTTGTAGCGTTACCAGTTTTTTGATAGGACAGAGGTGGGAAAATGTCTTATGTGCACACATCAACCTTTTATGATCTTATTGAAACCTACACCCAATTATTATTAATTCCGGTAGGAGTTTATCTATTTTTGTCTTTTTTATCTCTCTGTATTTTTTTTGTAACAACCAGACGAAATATCCATATCAGGTTAGACTTTAAATAAGAGAATGCTGATATTATCCCCATCTGTATAAATCACACACAACCATTGCAGACAGGTCTATGATTTGCGTGCTTTTAGTAAGAAGCATAACATACAAGTATGTGATGTATTTGGAAAAAAAGTTTATCTTGCTTTGAAGCATAGCATTTTGGTAGTAGTCCCTAAAAGGGCACGCGAGGAACAATGAGAGAAGTTGAAGATGAACCATGACGTGTGGGTCAGCAGCCAAGCTCAGCTTACTGATGTTTTGCCGCTATGGCCATGCTTGTTGTTTTGACCACAACCTAATTATTCTGCATAGCATCGCAGTTCCAACCTCTTCGTAGTCAATCATTATGAAACTGGTACGGTAAATATGGGGATAGAAAGGGTGGTGTGGATAAAACGCAAAGCAGTCATCATAGCATGTGTAAAATTATGTTTAAACTGTTACAAGATGTGTCTGGTTGTACTGTATTGTATACTGTACTACCCACTTCATACAGAGCAGTAGTCAAAAGGGCTAGTTACATTATCCAAAAAGCAGTTTTAGATCAGCATCAGCCAGTATGGAGGATGCAAACGTGTTCTTTGAAAGGTGGAGCTGCAAAATATATTTAAATAAAATAAAATCTAGTTTAAATGATATTTATCTGTGTTTGCTTTAGATACAGTATTTTGGATTCAGTCCTTAATCATTTGATTGCTGTTTTCTCACTAATCCAAATGTTGTGCATATGTGAACCACAACCTCACTTCCTTGAAGATGTTCACACAGAATATTCCTTATTTTCTTAGCTAAAAGCTCCCAAAACAATTCTGCTCTCTCCTCTGTTCCCATTGATGGTGACACTTAGTAGGTCAGATGGTTTGTATGCACATACAATGAATAGATGGCTGGCATGGAGGAAGGAATGTGTTTGGGGAATAGGGTCACCTAAAATGGAGACGAACAGGTTTCCAGAAGAAAAGGCTTGGGGAGTGAGGTCTCAGAGCAGCATAGGGACAGTAGATGTTCATTCATAGCGAGTAGAATCCCGCTCACTACATCAGCTGGAAAATGCATGATTCACTGCAGCTCTGACTGCTTGAGCCACGTTGAAGCAGACGTGCCTCTCTTCACTTAACTGTATTTATGCCCTCAGATTAAGCTCTTAAATGTTGATGAGATTCATGACTTTCTTTTTTATTTGCATTGCATTGCATACTTTCTCTCACTTCCCTCCTGCTGTTTTATTCTCTTATTTTCATCTTAATTTCTGGCTCTACTTTTAGTGCAGTTTGTTTAATAGCTAACCACCAGCGGCTGTTTCTCTCTCTGAATTGGCTTTTTTTCATCCAACTGCCATATTTGCCATTATTGACTTCTCCCATAGCCCAGTTCAGAATTTTTGAAGTGGACTGTCTCTTCTACAGTGTAATGTCTCTCACTAAACTCCCCATCTCTCTCTCTCTCTCTCTCGCTCTCACACACATCCACACGCACCTCCCAGATAACACATGCTCATTTATCACTCACACACGGTGACCCACATTTAAGCACACTCTCACAAAGTTCCACAAGAGCAGCAGCTGTCGCCGACAAGTGTGCGCTCGCACACACACACATACACACACAGCAAGCACACCCATCTTCTTGAAAATGTCAAGCTTGCATGTTTTGTCCAACAACACATATTATACGCAGTATTGATCTTGCTTAGTCCGTCAGTTTAGTAAATAGTTCTTTCCCTGCATCAGCCATGACCGTGTGTCTGACGTGTGGAGCTGCATTCTGGTAAAGAGATAAGAGGAGATGTGTAAACAGAGCATTAGGAGGGAGACTATGGCCTCAAGTTTGAGGAGGGCCGATTCATGGCTTTGGCCAATGAGTGGTTTTATTCATTAATCAGTCATTATCAGTCATTTGCCTCACTCTCTCGCTGTTGTCAGCACCTGCTTACACCCATTTTATACTGTGACATCGATGGGCTGCTCTACCATAAGGTTTTGCTAACGGTGGCACGTGTTTCCAGCCTGTGATAGAGGCTTGTTGCTAGCATGCTGTCTAGCACATTTTAATCTTTTTGTTTCTGTCCAAGGTTTTGTTCTAACATAAGCAATACATAAGCAATACAGTAACATGTATTAGAGCATTGTACTGAGATAAAGAAACAACACATCCCACTACAGTACATGTTGACATTTATTGATACAACCTCTAAGAAAAGAAAGTAAACATGAAACTATAAATTTCATGTTTACTTTCTTCATTATGAAACCTCATGCTATCCGATTATTCACTGAAAGGTGTTTACTGTGTGAGCCAAATAAGGGATTAAACACCATCTGAGAGGGCACCTTAAGTGTGTAGGTGTGTAAAAGGCGAGGGTTTATTCCCCTTTTCCCCAGGCCCGCATTAACCTGCCGTTGGGCACTTAGGCTAAGAGGTTTCGTATCAGAATACTAGTGTCCATGTAAATGCAGCTACTTTGATTTAGCCAGCCACTACCTTCTGTCATGAGCTGAATGGGCTACATCCATGGATGGGCTACGTACAGTAGATCATGTGACAACATTATTTCCATTCTGACGCTTCCCACGTGGGTTACTTTTTGTTTTCTGTTGATTGGATCAATCGGCAACTAAAACCATCAAGTGATGGACAGAAAATGACTCATTGGTTCATAATAGGCCCCTTGTCTTCGTAAGCCCTGGGGTGCATTAAAGCTGGCTTGCTTTCCCCTTTCGTTTCTGTACTGGCACCTGATGTACGTGTTTATTGGTCTGCCGTGGGCTACGGGTACCCTCGGTGTGGCCATTTTATTTGCAGAGATGCAGTAATAAATTTATATATATATATATATATATATATATATATATATATATATGAAATAATATAACCTTTTCTCTTTGTAGCTAGAAGGAGATCCTGCTAGAGGATTAGCGGTCTGTCAATGAGGAACTACCGGCTCATCTTCTGCCACAACCTGAAGCAGCCGTAGATGGTTCACTGGTTCACTGGCCAGGGGAGGAGCTGTTAGGACACACTTTAGCTGCTACACGGTGGGTTACACACACACACACACCATTGTTATGTCCTTAAATATACACGCACTGTTGCAGCAGCTAGGTTGATACATACTGAAACACCCGAACCACTTAGACAGGACATAGTGTTTCATTTCACCACAATGGACTCTGCGCTCACTTGGGCATTTGCATGTATGGCTTTTCGGTTCTCTTAGACTTTAAAATGCCTAATGGTAATAGAGGCTGCACACGGGGCTTTTAACTGCAACATGTTAATCTCCCCCTTTATTCTCTCACACAAGGTATTTTAAGCGCCACACATAGTACTTGTGAATGTAGTATTTAATGTAATTATGAAGTCATAGTTCCTTATTCCATTGCATTTATGTTAGACAGCATATTATCTGCAAACAATGAATAGGAAAAAGGTGTTTTAGGAATATTTAGTGTCTATACGCTGTATGTATCTGCATGTTTTTTTCTTTATGTTCTTCCTTATTCTTTGGTTCCTCATGGAAGACGTGAAGTCTGGGTGGGGCTGTTGGCAGGAGGAAGGGGGCGGCCATGAGGAAGGGTGTGTCTCCGTTGCCAGGCAACGAGGGTGGGGACTCTGCCACCACGGCACGGGTCTTTGGCGTGCCATTGGAGGACGTGACACACACAGTCACACTCAGCGGCTACGAGGTCCCTGCGCTCGTCAAACACATTGTGGACTACATTGAGGAGCACGGTGAGACACACGTGCACATATGCCCACACGCACATTAACATTAATGTTAACATTTAGATTTCATCACGACGCACAACTAAGTGTAGCAGTTGCATACCTGCAAACTAGTCGCTTTTCGGCAAACATCGCTGTTTCAAATCAAGATGTCATTGAAGTGAATCGGGTTGGAGTGAGTGAGACCACAGACATTGTAGAAAGCTATTGCGATCTTCTCAAATACACGTCTTTGGTAGCACGTCTCCTAGTAATTTGTACGTTAGCAAGCAACCATTGAAATATTACTACAGATTGTTGTAGTGCTGCATGCATTATTCCTTTAATCCCTAGGATTATATCTGTATATTTATTTAGTCAGTGTCTCTACAATACATTCAGTAATGTCCTTCTCTTCATGTCCTAAACAGTCAAAGCATGTTTCATAATTTTGCTGCTGCTAAGAAATGCTCATCACCTGCACAGCAATGTTATCTCTCACTGATTGGCTAAAGACTAAATGTCTGGCTGTTCGTCTGTACTACCACAAATGTTAACAAAACAATGTGGCTAGTGAAAATCTGCTGTGCATGATGAGATTGACTCAGTCGGTTTCATGCCCTCTACCTCTCCGCATTTACACAATAGATGTGTCAAACCGCGACCTGGTTGTAGTAGACCATTTCTCAGGTGTGAAACATGTCCGTTTGTTTGAGCTTGCACAGTGTGACCACTGCCCTATACTCTCTTGAGAAAGAGAAAGCCAAGAGAGGTTCATTCAGTGCTTGCTTTGCTTAGTCAGGCTTAAGACAACTAAACCAGGAGGGTTTCAGTGCATAATTAATTTAGCATTATGTACTCTGTGCATTAAGTGATATTTCCCACATTTTCTTAATGAAGGCTTTACAGTGCAGCGGTTGTCAACCAACCAAAAGTAAACTTTTATAGCCCTTAATAACATTAGTGGAACACATTTCATATGGAGGCAAATTAACCCATATACCTTGTCCTCCAAGAAGGCAAGGAAATACTTAATAGGAACTGCCTGTAAGGACTCCTTCAAGCTTCACATTTTACTGACCAGCTGGGTGATGTGGAAGCAGCCAAACTATGTCAGGGTATGCAAACAGTCACATAATCTTTGTATATTAATAGTAATAGGCCAGTCAATCCATATCTTCATCAGCCCAATAAATGTTTCAAGATTACATTGATGTTGTTGATGACTGTTGAATGAGATTGTGCTTGGTAAAAAGTAGCTCATTTTTGGAAATAGCTGGAGTGGAAGGTAAAACATTTGTCTATTTATAGAAAAAAGTATTTGAAATATTTTAGCCGTCTGAACATCATGGCTAGTTTACTTGTTCGTGAGTTTGGTTGTAGTCTTGTTAATATAAGTAATATAAAACATAAAATATGTGAATTACACAAACATCTTTGTTAAACAGTTAAGTTTAGCCTAGTTATTTAGAGATTGCTAATTTAATGCACTGTGATCTAGAGTACCGGTCCTGGCCACATCACGACCACATTAGACCAGTTTGCTTTTTCAGATGCAGAAAAATATACTGTGCATGCAAAATAGGAAGAACAAAGAAATAAGCTTGTAAGGCCTTAAGATAACCTATCTGTGCTTTATGCATTGCAGATTTAGTAAACCAAATCAAGAATGACACCATTTCAGGAAATGCCTGTGTATTGAGCACTATATAAATATCTACTGTTGGCTAGCATATAAACCGTAATGGTGGTTATCTAGAGCTGCAGCTCGTGAACTCGGTTGAAGGAAGAGTTGTACATCAGCTGATCGTTAATAAGGGCCCCCGTACACAGGGTTCCTGGCTGACGCCGGGCCCCAATGCGGATGCATTGTTTGCATTATGCCCTTGGGTTAGGTACTGTATGTTGCTCAAGAATACTACAGCTACAGATTCCATGACTTATATTGCCCTTGACGGTCTGTTTGAACTTTTCCTAATTTTAATAAAGCCTTACAGCACTAATTTCACAGTCAGACTTCTTATGGTATTTACAGCAAGAAAGGAATGTTTATTACATTCCATTTGTATTAATCATTCTCATTCACAACCATTTTTGTCCCGTCCAAATCCCAGAAAAATGACTCCTGTTCGTCCGGTAAAGTATTTTTAAAATGTAATATACAAACTGTTGTATTTTTCCATATTCAATTGAAGGCAGACTGTATTTGCTGGGTAAGCAAACATTTCTTTCTGTGTGCATTTCACAAGAATTGCAACATTAGGCTGTACTGTAGACTATGTAACTTAAACTTGTGCTAGAGAGGTTGATCACAAAATTGTTGCAAGAGCAGACTAAAATGTCTGTTACCATCCATCTCTATAAACAATCATAGTGCAGATAATCATACTTTAAGCAGTTATGTGAATGGCAAATTCCACTAATGTTGCAAACAGGGAAAAATAATACTTGTTTTCAGGTTAGCATTTTTTTTATTTGCCCTTACTGGTACATTAAAAAGCAGAACTTACAAAACCACTACAGTATTTAATATCGTTCTTTTCTTCCGTCTGGACTCGTTTTGAAGCTGAGCTCAGCATGCAATACTGCATTTCCTTGCACAAGCAGCTGTCAAACAAGCAAAACTTGTGCGGGTGCTACGGATATAATTTCATTCATACAGTTGGTACAGTCAGTGTCAATATAAGAGCAAAACTATGTGTTTTTATTTTTCCTTTCCCCACCCGCTCCCATTGATAGTTATTTCTCACGCCGCCAGTTCATGGAACTGAAAATGTATTAAGAATCATGTGGGGAATCCGATGACCCAATGGTATCCTGTCAAAATGTCATGCTATAATACACATTCATGTTTTGAGACGTGTGTGTATACATCTATACTATATGTTTTGTACAGTGTACTGTATTTATACAGTGTGTGCACACACACACTGTATAAACATATAATGTACATGCAATACTGTATATGTGTTGTATACTGAGTGTGTTTCAACCTCTCAGGCCGTCTGGACCTGGAGGGGTTGTTCCTAGTCAACGGCAATGCGGAGCGCGTGGACTGGCTGCGGCAGCGCTATGACAGCGGCCAGGAGGTGTCGCTGGAGAGGGAGGCGGACCTGGCCTCGGCCGTCAGCCTGCTCCGCCTCTTCCTGCAGGAGCTCCCTGAGCCCGTCATCCCCGTTGCCCTCCAGGGACACATCCTGCAGCTGTGCCAAGGTGTGGCCTCCATCCTGCCAGCCTGTTGGGAGGGGGGTGGGGGGTAAATCTCCCCTGCTTGTCGTTATGGTGGGCCCTTCTGCTGCCATCGTGATTCTTGTGACATCTGGGCGCCTGAGGGTGTCACATTGAAATCATGTACATGAAGCGATCTTCTGGTTCTCTCCCATTCCCGGAGCTTTGCTATAATACCTTCACGATGGAGTGCACTCATAGATGATGATGATGATCACCTGCAATCATAACCTGCATTACTCTCCTAATCCAATAATTGAGTGGAATGAAATCGTAGGCTCACTCCACATTTCTAGTGTTTTTGGTTTTGTATTCTGTTTAATTACGATTATGTTAACTCTAATAGAGATTATCCTGCTTATGTTTTCAATAAAGCCATGTTTGGCATCTACACATTGAAAACAAGGGACTCCCACATAGAGGCATTGTCCTTATTCTCACCATTATTCATATAACTCCTATACAATAGGTCTGGAAATGACAAGGGATCTCACGATATTCAGGTGCCACTTTGATATACTGGAATTCTCACAATATTACGATTCAATATTTAAATTTCTTTTCCTCCTTTAACCATTTACAAACCGTTGAATCATATTTCCGAAGACCAAATTCTGCCCCAAAACACCTTTTAATAATGCAACAATACCTTCAGCCTGTCGATTAAATTTACCCTAAACTTTCCAATATGTTTTTTCTGTCTTGACAAACTGATATGTACCATTGTAAAATGCTTTATTCATTCTGCTGAAAAGACCATTGCTCCCTCTATATGAGTCATGCTGACTGTGTGTGTGTGTGCCTGTCCACAGACCACAGCAGCGAGGAGGAGCTGTGCCGCAGCATGAAGTACCTGCTTCAGCAGCTTCCCCAGGTCAACTACGGCCTGCTGCGCTTCCTGTGCCGCTTCCTGGCCGGCGTGGCCGCCCTGCAGCCGGAGAGCTGGGACGCCGGGGCGCTGGCCGCCGTCTTCGGGCCCGACGTCTTCCAGTGAGTAGTGCTGTCAGTCCTTCACGCCTGGCCACACAGCAGCCATCTTGGTATCACCTCCAGGCAGGAGGATAAATGAATGAATAAATTAATTGGGAGAGAGAGTCATAACTGCAGAGTGGTTAACGGGGCATGCAAACTGCATGTATACACACGCAATATATCATCTGATGATAAAAAAAAATCATACTTCTACTAAGCATGCAGTGTTGACATGCATCAGTTTAACAAAATTTTTGACTAATTAGGTCAAGGTTTAGCAGCCAATTGACTCCAACCGCCATATTTGCCGTTATGGCTTTCTCCCATAGATTTCCATTCAGAATTCTCTTAAATGGCCTGTCTTCTCTAGAATGTATTTGGTACAAAGTTTAGCTTGCAGCTGTAGGCTGTATAAATCAATCAGTTCTACTGATTAATCTTTAGTATAATAGAGCATAACAGTGTGGTTCCGGAATTACATTTCCCATTCATTTTCTCCATTGACATTTTGGAAAATCCTTATATAAAATGTTTTAAGTTTGGAATTAAGCCAATCAATAGTATGTGCTCAGGAATAAGCCACAAGTTCATATAATATCAACCTTGTTTTAAGATAAACATGATTTATTTGCAATATCACGGATAACTACTAGAGTACCCACAATCCTAAAGTGTGAAAGACACGTCGCTGTTTGGTGGATCTGTCTATCCTTGTGATACCATCCTGATCTCGCAAGCTTGCATTAGCGCTTCGGAGCTGTTCGGAACTTGGAGAAGTTCGGTCCTTTTTGTTACCATGGAAATGTTTTAAACCCTGCGAAGTCATATAGGCCAGTGAGTATTGCTAGTGCTGAAAAGTACGATTGTTTATGTTAGAAGTATAAATGACCTGAAAACTTTTGTATTTGACTATTATAATGGTATAATATACACAATCTGATAACTAATTATTATAAATATGTTTTTTGCTCCAAATCTAATTGTTTATGGTCACGATCACTGTTGTAGCTGCATGGCTTGGTTCCAGGCTTAAAACTCTTTAAATAAGGATTTTACAAAGAGTAAATGTGCAATCACTGTTGGGCTCTATTATAGTCAATCATGGTGCTTTCGTTTCTCTGCCACACCTCATGAATGTCTCTCTCGCTCTCTCTCTTTCTCTCTCTCTTTCTCCCCCCAGTCTGTCATCAGAAGGTGAGGACCTCAGGGACCAAGAGTCGGTGAGCAGAGTCCTGGCTGATCTCCTGGACAACCAGGAGGGCCTCTTTGACTCTGAGGAGGACGACGTCTCCACCACCAACGACTACAGCTCCATCAATGAACAGGTATCACCATCACCTCCTGCTCCTCTTCCTTGTCCAGCAAACACACTCCTCTGGTTCTCCCTCCTTTTCTTCCGGGACATGCTAGTGACGGTCAGCTCCCCACCATAAACAAACGGGAGTAGGAAGGGGTCTCACGTCTGTCCTGTCGGCCTGCTGCCTTCAGACAATGGCGGGGTTCACTAAAAGCTAGACGTTAACTATTAGTTTGTGTGCAAGCTTGTGTCTGCTTTGAATGTGTTTTACATGGGACTGTCTGACTCCTACAGTCGATTTACCTAAGATCGGTGTTTGCATATGATTTCTTTATTGTGGTATATCATTTCCTTGACTTTCTTAATATTTATTTAATATTTTATTATTAAATTTGTGAGTAATACCAAAACTGCATCTCATATCCATTCTCTACTCTTTACCATATACATGTTCAGATGAGGAAGTTAGTCATACAGACACTGTGGACACTGTCTTTCCACATACCATCTGCATACCATCTGTCAGGAATTTGGCAGGCAGACTAAACAGACAGCCAGGCATTTATCCTGCAGACAGAGGTTTAGATAATATAACCAAGAAGGCCCAATCAAATGTTCATTAGCCTCGTTATTTAGTCATATGGACACGCTAATATTGGGTGACTGACACCTTAATGTTGTTTTTTTTGCAATATGGCCATTTTATAATATACATGTAAATGATTACAGACAGATACAATAGATAAAACCCTGAATTAACAGCCACTGCTGTATGGCTTTGAGTGTTATCACACCACGTGTTTGAGTTCTAATAATAGGCAATGTTTTTACTGTATATCTGCCTGCCTACATCTGACTTCCATGTAACTAGCAGCTGGGTAATGTCTCTTACACTTCCCCTCTCTGCCCAATCACCACCTCCTCTCCTAGAACCCACTGTACATTGTTTAATAAAGCAGAAAGAACATCACATGCTCAGAGAGAAGTGAACGGAGAAATGGGATCATTTTGTTACACTTACAATCAGGGTCATTTAGCACAGCTCTTTTATCCCATGCAACATATAGTGAGCACAAAGTACAACTATTACAAGGAGCAGACTGCAGATTAAAGGTAGGCCAATTCTGGGGCCTCAAACCCTTTAACTTCTGGGTAAGGGTTGACACCCAGACCATTAGATTTCATGGTAAGGATTTTGTTTATCCCGAGAGAATGTGTACGCCCATAAGAATACCTTTTGGGTGGAAGATTTTTGCTCCATTTTTCTCACAGTGCCGATGTGGTGGATTGGTTATCTCTCTGAACCCAAGAGTTGTCAAATGAATTGAGTCCCTGATTATAACGTTGCTGTAAACGTGAAAGCCCTTGTATGCATTTTAATAGCCTACAATGTTGACATTTAATTTAGCACGTCAGGGTTTATTTCATTCTGCCCTTGAAAAAAGGGTGCACATGAAGCATCGCTGCAAGAGTCTTGCTTGTCCTGTAGAAGACAAATAGTGGACGTGAAATGAGCACAGTGGAACAGAACGATTCCTTCCACCTGATTGTCTACCGTCAGGAAAGGCATGTGTTGGAGACATGGCTCTAGGCACTGCCTTCAGTGTCTCATGTGATCGTGTTAGAGGAATAATGGGATGGAAAGGGAAATGGATGTGACTGAGAGACAATGTGAAGGGCAGATGGAGGGGCTGATGTAACCACGGCACTGACGGCTCCCTCTCAGAACAGCCCCCTGAGAAGGCCATTATCTCACGCTCATGCAGTCCTTCTCACTAACACTGGTCCCTAGTTCACTATCTCACACGCGCACACACACACACACATGGAGATTTACCGTACACCTTTTGGACAGTCTTCTGATTATTTAAACATGTTTAAATAATGTATTATTATATAATAATTATTTTTAACATTCTATGATGCATACATCTGTGCCATGTTCTCAATGGTGGCAATGGTTGTTTATATACAATATATATTCTATATTGCCTTTATGCTATAGTGCTATTAAAAATAAGAGGCTCATAGCTCTTAGCTGTGTGCCACTTTTGTTTGAGAGGGAACGTTTATGAGACATTTGCCTGAAAGCTTTGACATGCTTTGATCTGAACAGGCTCAAACTCAAAGGGAGGGAGGGAACGAAAGTGGAATAAAAGAGAGGTAATAATGGGCCAGAATGCCGAAGAAAGCACTTGTCGTTGCTTGGATATTATGTTTGTGTGCGTTTCATCTATTTATTTTAAATTTCAGCTTCATACTGTGGAAAAAAGTAGATCGAAGTGAATTATAACGTACCCGGGACTCAATATGCATTAATGCATTAGGTTTTCCTGGCTCACAATACTACAAGGCTTTGTTTGTCTTAGCAGGTTTGGACAAACAGGCCAAGGTCTGCTATTGCTGTGTACAATCAAATCACTTTTTATAGTCTGCATGTGTTACAGAACAGAGCTAGGCCTACATGGTTTTAAGAAGTCAGGCTGCTCCACACACAAATCAGAGCTTGGGAGAGTGTATATAGGTTAGAACATGGAGACCTGTAGTATGTTATTTTAGGCAGGGGAAGATAACCTATTTAGATGGCCTGGGAACTGTAAAACATCTATAATACTTCCACGCATACATACATGCGCAGAGAATAGATCGGGGGTAATTATGTTATTGGAGTGCTTGCAGACCTGCTGGTTTACACCCTGTGTGCTTTTTTATTGAATGGTGCAAGAGAGACAGATTATTCAAATGCTAATAGTTCAAAATGCCAAACTGGCTGGACTCACTGTCTACTTGGCAGAGAAGCTACAGTATTTGGATGCTGATTTACTTGGGGCTCAGGTTAGCTATTCTTCTCCAATTATTTTAGATGAAATCCATTCTGTTCCATTGATGAATGTTTTCAGTCGTTCAGTCATCATATGGGTGTGGACCTAGGGATACTATTCAGACTATTGGAGGAACCTTCAATTGATTGGCATTGACATGTGGTTATCTCTTCATCTAGTGCTACCACGGCTGCCACTGTTCAAGCTACCTTTAGCCACCCTGCTAGTTGCTGATTGGCCCGCCACCCAGAGTGGCTGAGTGAGCCCTCATGCGAGCAAGGTTTCCAGACTATATTCTTGGGGAAAACCCATCTGAGTGCAATGCCATAGTGAGGCGGGCCAGGGCTGTGTAGGAACACCAGATTATTAGTTTTTTCCAATGTGCACTCAGAACGATCAGCTAGCAGATCGTGAGGAGATATATTGGCTTTCAAATGCTGACTTAAGCTTTTTAAAGCAGGGTCTGTGGTTATGTGTCCCCTGGCCAGCTCTGGTTGTGAACTTGCAGTCGTGTCACTCACAATGACAGTACTAGGCCATTCTAATGATCTTACACCTGAAAGACACTGCGGTCCACCCCTTCACATCGTGAAAACTATGACTGCTTCTATAGTCAAGGTGATATTCAGGGTCATATTTTGATATACTGAGGAGTTTTCTTGATACAATTATTATGCTCATGGCAGCCTACATATACTGTACATTTTAGCTTGATACATAGTTCTGCGTGAATGTGGATATTAAGATTTTTTTTTAATATATATTCAACAGTCATTCATTCCATTTCACATTCCTGGTGTTTTTAGTACAATGTAAACCAGTCAAGACAGTAGAGAAATTGGTATCTGGTTCAATGCAAACTCTATTTTGCACTAATTTGATATTTAACAGCAAAATAAGTAAATTGGTAAGAGACTAGTCTTCACCCCATTTGAATGAATTGGTTAGTTAGTTCATGCCTCTGTATCTTTATAATGGAAAAGCCCAAAAAGAACTTCTCTTTTCCTTCAGTGTGCATGGGACACATGCACACACGCACGCACATTTCAGTACATTGTACCAGTACACTCAAATGCAGACAGAGATGTGGAAGAAGTGTGAGTCAACCACTCTGCACACACGTGACTGAGCCAGTCACGTGTGTGCCAATCAAGGGGCCTTGTAGTGGAGTGGTTACCCTAGCAACGGGGCTGTGACAGTAGCATATCGTTACCTTCGTAAAATAATGGCCCAAGTCATTCTTGAAGATTTATTTCTTTTTTTTGCCTAAATCATCTCCTCATGACGCTGGCTGGCCACTGGTAAAATCGCCTACATCCTCAGTTGAACAGATGCTGTGATTCTTTCCCTGGCCTATGTATAATAACTTTATAATGTGTCTATTATATCTATGTAATAGACAATATTTGGTTCATCTTTTTGTTTTCTGCAAAACCTTAAAATAATGAATTAGGCCATTATTTTAGGGAGCTGACTATATGGGTTTAAGAGAGAGAGGGAGGGAGGTGTGAGGGAGATGCCATGACAGATGAACTGAACCTAAAGACAAACAGGGTATTTGAAATGTCATGAGAAGGAACCCAGTTCCTAACCTTTGAACTATGGGGTCATTTCTTTCCTCTTTAAGGCTTAAGGTCCTATGGGGGGAGGCAGATTTGAGTGAAAATCTTTTTTAGTTTTTTGTTAGACCTGTGTGGTGCGTGTATTGGCGTCAGAGTGAATATCAATCGGTAATTTAAGAATATTAAATATTTGCATAACAAATTTTAGAAATTTATTGTCGGCCTCTCATACTGCAGATTAGCAGTGAACACCCACATTGCATGTACCGCTGAATGTGAGTCTACATATACAACTTGATAGGCACCTTGAGCACCTCCCTAATAAAGTAAAATTTAAGAATGCCATAGTCTACCTGACTAATAGTATCTTCCTTAATGACATCAGGTATTTTTCTCTTGGCAAAATATTTTTACAAACTCATCTGAAAATGTAAATTTTTTGCCAACTAAGTACGTTAGCCTATTATTCGGCTACGATTCATTTAGCTAATGTTTGCTAGAACATAATTACACAATTAATAAATAGTTGACCATGAATAGAGAATGTTTACAATATGCTTATTAAGAC
>JAODVN010157291.1:0-13239 GCA_025434125.1 Chologaster cornuta
TTTGATTGGTTTAGGTATGGTGCTTTTCACTAACTGAGGTCATTAAGTGCCATTTGGTGTCCAAAATGGACATTGATAAGATGCAGAAAAAACATATTAGGCTTCAAGCAGCAACTGATAAAGGGGCGTGTTGTTTAACAGGTTTGTAACAATGTTGCAGAAGGTCAATCAAATTTCTCACTTTTTCCAATATGTGTATTGATGATGAATATGGATTACAGCAATCAACAATATAGCCTATTTTATTCATTTATTTTTATTTTTAGAAATAACACATTTAGAAGAAGTGGAGACTACAAAACCCGTCATAAAATTGTCTGTGTGTGGCGCAACTGCAGACACTTATGAAGAGCAGGATAGGTAATTGAAAAAAATCTTTGCATACCACTCTGTAAAAAAAAGTTATATACATACACACATTGTAGAAGGAGAAACTGCCCTTCTTCTTCATCAGTCACATTATGTTATCTTGTTTCATGTATTCGCATAGGCATGTTGAACAGTTCCCCATTCCCATGCAGTATGTCTATGTTTCACAGGCTAGCTTTGATTGATTTCAAAAGAGATTATATCAGCAATGCAAGTGCATAGATGCTATTTAAAAAAAAGAAGAGAGCTGCACTGACATTTCACTGTAACAGAGGCCTGGGAGCAGTTATGAACATATGATGCGTACAGGCTAATTGGTACACATGTTTCCAATGCAATCACAGGAAATGTCATATTAAAAGCTGGGGGCATTAAACGTGTTCTGGCTGTCAAAACATCACATGTTGCCACAGTTAACAGGCACATGCAAAGCACATTGCGTGTACTTGCTGTGTGAAACATTACAATGGCATGGCCAACGTGCCTAGTTCCTCGGTCCGCAGCCAAGCATACACTATGATGTCAGTGCAGTGTGGACATACTGCAGTCGTTATTTAGTTTTTAAAGAAACATTGTTTTAACTTATAAAGGAACTATATACATCATACATCTCCACAATAAACCATGTTCTGCATTTCTATCTCTCAAAACAAAACTTATATTCCTATTGTTATCTCTGCCTAAATACAGGACTAAACGCAACTGTTCATACAAAACACTATGAAGGAGTATGTTCTCTTCTCTTCTCTTCTCAAACCTTTATCTTCTCTTCTTCCCAGTTTGCCATTATAGACTGTACTGCCAATGGTTTCCATCTTCTTATGCTTAAATCATTTACACTACACTTAGTCAGGGGAAAATCCAGTCCCATGGTGTGTGCATATACTGTGCTGTTACTTCATGCCAATATGTTTTCCTTAAGTATGTGGCTACCTTGTATTTCCGCAAATTCTTTCAAACAAAGTCTCCTTTTTAAGCAAAGGCCTAGAACACTGTTTCTCAATGTGCATTCTCTGTGGGTTTTCTTTTGCAGAGACAACAGATGCTTATGGATTGGAAGCTCTGATGGTTGTTACCTGGTTGATCTGGCTACCTCAGACCTTCTAACTGCACTGTATTTTAAAGGTACACTGTTGATGTCTGTTTCCTCCATGACTGCTACTGTCATTAGTATTTTCCATGCAGTATTTTGGTATAATTCAGATTCAAAATCTTAACCGTATACAGAAAAAGCCCTTTTGTTTTGATGGACGTTTTAAAAACATGTATGGCTTCATTTTTTTTCACGCATTTGTCTGCACACAGAAGCATCACCTGGCATGTGCTAATTGCGATGTTCCTAGCACTGAAATCTTGCAATACATGGACTGTACTTGGGATACGTAGCTAATCCAGTGTACCTGTTAATTATTCTAGATTATCCAGACCTGAGCATTAAAATGGCAGGGTCATGGTCTATATCTCCAGGATGGAATAACAGCGTAAGTAACTCCAACATTACTAGCCAGACTTACCATTTGCAACACATACAGTGCACAAACATGGTGGTATTTTACAATTAAAAAGGTTTTGCCAATCTTCAATATTCTCCAGACATTGCATTTGTTAATCATACTAGAGCATCTTTTGTGACATTAGTTCTACCTCCTGTTAATGGTATGAATTTATTGTATATTAATATTTATTTCCTGTACAAAATTTTAATGCCTTAGGGTATGCGCTGAAACGTAGCCGTTAATGGATTTGATTATGTGAAATATAAAGCTTTTACAAGGCTCGACTTATTTGCATCCTGTAACATATACATGTAGTGAATACTTGTGTTCCAACACAGCAGTTACTATGTGATATGGTGCAAAAGCAAATTCATTATGCTCTAGGTAAATTGTTTGCTTTGGATGTCTTTTGCTTGTGTTTGTAATCCTTCCCAATATTGTCTCACAGGTGGTATGTTTAGTGAGCTCTTTGTTTACAACCAGTGCAGCCCTTTTGGAGGTTACAATGCCAGCAATAGAAACACTGTGTGACCATTTGAGAAGGGCCTGCATTGGAAATAGAAGCCTTCCGATGATCCCGAGGTATGTGTTGAAAGCAAATATGACCTTATTTAAAGACACTATAATATTGAGGTTAGTTATGGTTGTACAGTCTGGTACCTGTCTGTATGTAGTGAAGGATGCTGTTATGCATCCAACTCTTACTGTATCTTAATCAGACTTTAGCTTGTGCGTATTAACTTATTAATGTTGCCTTGATGTGGACATGTATTACTTTTCTGAAATATTGTGCAGAAATCTGTCTTTATTTTCCAAACGATAATGCTGTAGTAAGCAGGCTGAAATGAATAGGTATTAATGTAATGCTTAATGTAACTCTCCAAGCAAACACTATACCAATAAAACGTTGCAACGGGGAGCTCTATAATGTCAGCTGGTTAAAGCCTTCTTTCCTTTGGATTCTCTCTCACACACACTCACACACAGGCCACCTGACTCACTTTTCAACTAGGGGCTTCTATTGTGCACATGACTGTCCCTGTGCCCATAGACTCCTCCTGCTCTAACATTTCCACATTAGATTATCTTATTTCAAACATGCCATTTAGTTTTTCCTGAGTCAACATTATTGCTGTGCCGAGAATGAGGGGGAACTAATAATCCATAACTATGGAAAATACTGTGCTTCTTCATATCCAGTAACCCCCTTTATTTTTAGTACCCCTCCAATCCCGGATTCTCCTCTGAATGCTGAGTTAAAGAAGAGGGAGCCCAGCCGTCCTAAAACCAAAGGTCAGCATTCCTATTGTCATGCCAATGCCCATATATTTCACTTACATTAATGCACATAAAGCATGTATAAAACTAGCACTGTTTGATGATTTTGGTTTTAATAAATATGTTTTGTTATATAATTTATTTTTTGTCATTGGCACTGTTTTGTTGAGCTGGCAGTGATTTGCCTTAAATACTTTTATAGGTTTACAGTATGTCCATTTGGCTACCCTTAGAGCTACTGACAAACCCCTGCAAATATAGAGTATGGAAAATGCGTTTCCTGTCACTTATCAATGTGGCACTTCCAATTACATTCCTTTGGGGGTTACTTAATGGATATGTTAAGAAAAAAAAAAATCTGCATGGACAGAAAAGATTTAGGCACACGTTAGCTTTTAAAATGTTCACTCTTGGCTTTGCACCAGATGGACACATCTGAAATGCCCATGTATGATACAGACAAATGTGTCATTGATGCAGTACATTTAGATTCTAAAACAAGAACCTGACTTTGACCTGAAGATCTACAACTAAAAGTCGCACAGCCTATATAGAAAATACCACTGCTGGTACGTACCTGCTCAACTCAACTCGCCTTGACTCTACTTGCTTTGGGAGCTTTTCCATTGCTGGTACCAGCTCAACTAAACTCTATGGCGTTGGGAGCTTTTCCACTGCGTGGTACCAGCTCAACTCAACTCGCCTTTTTAGCTTATCCATTGGGCAAAAGTTGCGATAGTATATTGTACCAGGTACTTTTTCTAGTGCCTGCTTTGTCAAGGTTCCAAGCGAGCTGAGGCGATACCAAAACGTGACCTGACAACAGTACAGACTGCTGATTGGATTAAATCGTCACTTCAACATTGCACAACATGGGCATTCATACGGCAACTACTGAAGCAGCCGCTACTGATTCTTTTATTGAACGGCAAAACGCAAAACCACAGTTTGATCATTTGAGGAAGTGAAGAATGTTCTCGGTTGTTGACGGCAGAATCAATGATCTACTGAGAGCTGGAGAGGACCACGGCCTATTTGGATCACATTTGGAGCAACTCGGAGCACTCAGTGACCGCCAGATTACATCATGGATGATGTGTGCATCACAATATGTATCCCTTAACCCGTGTTTGGTGTTCTGGTGTATCATTAGCTTCTGGCAGCCTCACACTATTATGCTGGAGACAGTGTTTATACTGTGGTTTACATGCAGCTCTTAGACAGTTAAGTGCTGAGAAAGGCAGCATTAAAGAGCTTGACTCCCCACCGTTGGAGTGAAGGGAGTTGCCGGTGCCAGGCTATTTAAGGGATCTCCAGGAGAGTCTGGAGCTGCTGCATGCAAATGCAATGTCAGACCATAAACCACAATTACACCCCCCCACCGCCCGCCCGTCCATCCCTGTTTGTACGCTTAACAATATTGGCAGAAAGTGTTTGCATTAAGAAGATGCCACGACATAGAAAGAACTAGCTTGCAATATTTTTTTCTGCTGGCATTTTATGTATATGCGCTATCATCCAAGACCAGAACTAAATGACATCTGAAACCATTTAATATGGTATATAGTTATAGTTATACAGTATACATGATTGAGGTAATAGATAATGAAAGCCTTTCTGTTCTCACTTTTGATATTTTATTCAATGTGCGACATTCACAAAAACACAGCCAACCGCACACACGTCAAACTGCAGTAGCGGGTCTGCCAGAGAGGAAAGGCACGTTCTGACCATACACTGTTTGGCTTTGAAGTGATCACTTACTACCATTTAGTTGCACTGGAATGTGCCAGATTGTGTCTTCAACATGACGCGATGCCGCTACATTGAGTTGAATTACCACATTTTCCTACTGGATTTACCTAATCATACAGTATCTCATCCCTCTGGTGTGCTGATTCCATATCCCTACGTTTTCTTTCCTGAACTTATCACTTTATACAAAAATGTTTTCCCATTTTCAATTAATTGTAATGAAAGGTCAGTTTTGGGCACGATAGATAATCGCCAGACGAAACTATTCAGATTTTCCATTGTGGGAGGCCAGGCAGTGTGTGTTTCGCTGATAACTCCAATCTCCAGTTGTTTGACAGGGCATTTTCACTGTGAATTACTAACTGATGAAAGCAACTGTCCATGGGACTTCTGTGAAAATTAAACTATTGAACATAGTACTTATAGTATTCTTTTTACATGCACAACAGACTATGATATCCTTAATACTTACAGTATAAGTTATTTTAGTTGCAGCCACATTGTGAGGCATGCTTTTTCGTTATTTATAGCAGACTTTAAGGCAGTCTTTATCTTTTATTCTAGAATGACTTAGAGTCATTTTGTAATGTGCATTTTGTGTGCAAAGGGCTTAAAGCCCTGCTCATCCATTTATCTGGTTAAATTATCTGCATGATTGTGCAGGCAAAGCTAGTGATTTTCGCTTTTTACCGACAATTAGCCTGGATAGTCCAGCATATGGCGGGAGCTAATGCAACACTTTATGGATGCTACCAAAAGCCAAAACACAAATACGTTTTAAAGTATTTAAGAAACAAAAATAGCAGGAGTGCTTCAGGTATTCCACTGGAAATTGTGTCCACTGGTCCTCTTGTTTGAAGGAATAATCATCAAAAGTGACGGGAGAAGGGCTTCAGAAAACCAATGTAAGTGGCACTGCGTCTTCAAAAAACAAAGCACTCAAGTCGGAGTAAGTGAAAAAAAACCTTTAATATACTGTAGGCTGAGACACCAAAACGTTTCGGCTCTTTTACACTCTGATGAAGGCAGTAGCCGAAACGCGTTGATGTATATTTTCGGTGGTATATTCGGCACATAATATAGGTCCTATATATCTTACGCCGAGATCGTAAAAAGAGATAATTGATTGTCTATCAAAACTATTTAACTCACAATGAGTGTACATATAACATATTTATTTGTAACTGCTCCCCGCACGTGAACACTTCTTGTCCCTGCTTTGGTTTAACTTGTATTCATATCACAGCCATACCGGAATGTTCCCTGTAATGTTACTAAGTCGACCCCTGTTCCCTTTCACACATGACCCCATGCAGGAATGGACCCTGTTAAATGCAAGGATATACAGCATGTGCAAGGTTAATGTTACTAGGTTACGAGGTAGCAAATTGTGAGAGCAGATATGTAGGTTTAGCGTTCACATTTGTTAGTATGCAGGGTCCTTTACAGTAGTTCTCTATCTTTAATTGACAGATCCCCGGGCCTTTCACCTTTCCAACCTGTAACTAGGTTGGGCAAAACAGCATAGGCTAACAGTTGAAGGAGTTTTCTGTCGGATTCAGAAATTGCTCAAATGTTATTGAAAGAGAGGCAAAAAGGGGCGGTGCTTGGTATCGGTCAGTTGTCACTTATATGTCTATTTTTTGTTTGACCAATAGTCAAACGTTTCCATATATATAACAGTTTTGTACACAAATAAAATTTACAGAAAGAAGGCAAAATACTGTATTAAATACTGTAACTTGTTTCTTTACCATCCTGAAACTTTAAAACACGTTTTACTTTTATTCAATCAAACCTTTGTTATTCTGTGCTATATCTAGACATCTATTTTGTCCAAATGAAGGATTGTACATCAGAACTATTTTACTGTGCAAACTATCAAAGAGAGCTCTGTGAGAGTCGAGGCAGATAAGCAAATTAATTACATTTCCAACGCAACGTAATCGCCGCTGTTACCGCTTAGAGGAAATGTGACTTTTACGTCCTTTGCCCGGGTTCAGCAGCAGAAGTGTTTTTGGAAAGCCATGCACATTTTAATGGCTGTGGAAAAAGTGAGCTCACCAAAGTGTAGTGAAGGCACTGACAGCGCATTTGGGAGAGGAGCACTTCATCACAGTTTGAGGTTTAAACACTTGTTGTCTCCCTAACAGCAGGAGGTGGCTGCCCAATAATGATGTGGGTTTCCTTTTCACAAAGCATAACCAGCCACAACCCAGTTAAATACAAGCACCAGATCTATGTGAATGATCAAAATATACAATAGACAGTCTAATCGAATTTGCAAACCATATATTTATTATTATTATTATTTTTAAACTTTTGAATGTCTTTGTAATTGTAATCGTTTACGTATTTATTTTTTGTCTTCTTGGCCTGATGTATTATTTTTGTGTTCTAACAACAAAGGAAAGGTGAAGGCTCAGCCTCTGGTCTTTCACTCAAAGGTGACATCATCAGGATACACCACTTCACCACGGTAGGTGAACCACAATGTTGCAGACAATCAATAAACCTATGTCTTTGCATTACATGTTATTTCAGCATGCCTTTCAAATTCTCAATGACATCTTACATTGTACATACTGTAGGCAAACATAAGATCATTTTAACCTCACCTTTACCATGAATTAATACATTTGATCCAGTATTTCCAGTAGAGTAAAGCATTACATATAAAATACCCATGTTCATGCTTTTTTAGCTAATAGGATTTATAGCAACAGATCAGCATGCTACAGTAGATGACCTTGATCTGCATGTTGTGTTGGTAATGGTTCTGTATGTAGTATGTGGCCAGTTTAATAGTTACTTGCTATTTGCTTTTCAGAAGCAATATGTTTTCTCCTAAAACAAATGTAGGCAAGACCCAAAGCTTTATGAAATCTATCAAGAAAAGGCAAGTGGTCCATTTTACTCTTTTTTGAATCAAAACAATATTCAATATTTGACTGTATGTTATGTTTTATAGTACTAATATACAGTATTTTCTTCTGTTACAAGTTGTGTTCTCAGAGATTATCCAGAAGACAGTCCAGCACCCAGTATAAAACACACTCAGCTAAGCATTGCTGACAAACCAGTCTGCTGTTTTCAGTACTCAGGTACAGTATCACCCTATAATACTGCCCTAGACATTGTACAACCTAACCAGATACATTAAGAAACAGCCAGCAATGTAATAAAAAAAAACATGTTTATAATAGCATTTTCATACTTTATGTCGTAATAATTTAATAACATCATTTTATAATGGAAACCCTTAAAACTAAATTCTCTGCAGTTGTCTCCATTGTTTTTATTGCATTATAAAAGCAGCAGTAAAATAAAAAGAACAACATTTTCTCTTGTATTTTTTGCCTGGGGTCATCAACATCAATGCACACAGCACTTTTTATAATCGCTAAGACATAGTTAAATTTGTCATGTTTATCAAGACTGGTCAATTAAAACTGAGGAAACAAAGCAATAACTTTCATGGAAGTATTAAACAGAAGTATGCTAGGACAGGGTGCTAGATGTCTGCAGAGCTTCAGTGATAACATAATTATGTCCCCTGGGGCTGTGGAGGCCATGATGCTAGGTAACCTATGAGCTATCCATTAAGGTATTCTGATGGATAGTCCTGATGGTCTTCAATATTTAACCCAAACTGAGTCAAGTATGGTTTGTTTGCATTCATCACACATATTCACTCAATAATGTACTAACAAGATGTGTTCAGTGTTAACGGTTAATTATATGGTTTTCATGTTTCTACTGCAGTTATGCTTTTAGAAGACAAAAATGTGTGTAAAAAAGAAACCTGCTTAATTTATTTGCTGCTGCAAATATTCTTCTAAGATTTAACGAATCCCTTGTTTATTCAATGTCATTAAACTTCATAATCCTAATCATAGCATGTGTGTTTTTTTGTTTTTTTTTCTCAGGCAATGGAAAGCAAGTCCTTTGTGGTCTTGGAGACAACACAGTGTTATTATTCAAGTCCTCCTTTACGGGCAGTCCAGCTGTATGTACAGGTGCTTTGGGTGGACAAGATTATCCCAAACAACCCAAACTTTTGGCTGTTTGTTTGACGTCGATAGTAGATATGATTATTTGTTCTTCCACAAATAGTCCCATGCAGTTCCAAGTGAATGAAAATATGATTATTATTTTCTATTTAGGAAGGTATAGGAATTTTTTAAAACAAATTAAAGTCAATAATTAATAAAATAACAATAATGATTAGATCAACTTTTCAGCATTTTATTTCTTACTGAAATATGTAGCATTTCCTTGGTGTATGTAGCTAATAATTGGCTAATAACAACAGTTGATTGCTGTTGTTCAAGTTTATAAAGAAACACATTATTTAGACATGGAAAATTTGTGGAACTTAGAGGATATTGTATTAAATCACTTTTTATAGTAGGGATTGCCATTTGCGCAGGGCAGCTAGACAATAATTTTATATGAGTGAAATCATATAAATCATATGCAAGCAAAATTAAAATTATGTAATATAGTATGTGTATAGTGTAAGACCGATATGTAAAGCGATTACACACCCCGACCCCCAGTGCCCAGCCTAGCCCACCCTAAAAGGAACCTTCAAAAGTGGGTGGTACTGGAATGTTACATTTTTACTAGCAATGACATTCCATAATAGTGTATTAACACTAATATGTTTATTGGATGATACAAATATCACAAAGGCAGATGGTAAACAACCAGTTCAGTGTCTATAACCTGATAGATAAGTATGATACCCTTTTAGTGGTGTTTTAAGGGTACATCTGCAACAAAAGAAAGATAGCACATTAATCATCAGTTTAGATTTAGATCTACCTTATTTGGTTTGGGCTGTGTAACATATTGTGAAGCAGATTCATGGCCTGAGATGAAAGACTCCAGAAAGGTCCAAAGGTTCACTTTCCACCACTGTCAAAATAGAGAGATAAAGAATGTTGTTTTACCAGAAAAGCATTCTTTGGTAATCTGTCAAAGCGTGATTCGATGCTTGGTACGTACAGTACTGTGCTTTGTCTTCAAAAGAAAGTTAAAAGCTGGCTTATGGATGGTGGTGGAGGGGAGGACGAAAAAGGTACGCAATGTGTTTCAGACGCTTGTCAACAAAGGCATTTGTTAGTCTCGTCAACTAAATCCTACATACTGTACACCGCTAATGTTTCAAATGAGCAGTTTGTACTGTCCTCTTAGGCATATGTAATGCTGTCTCCCAAATTAGTCTAACATTTCACATCATCTTAACTTATGTCTGTACAACTCAGGAAGCCAGTTTGATAGAAGCCACAAAAATAAAGGGGGTGGGATAACGAATTTCAGGTATAGTGTAATTTTTGGTCCTAGATAATCAATAGTTTAGGGCCCCATCATCCACAAGGGGGCAGCATAGATACTATAGTATGACAGATCTGGAGGTGACCTTGAAACCTTGCTCCTACATCTACCTGAGTTTCACAAGTTTCTTGGCCCCTTGTTGCCATGCTAAGGTCAACCTAAAGCCAGCTGTGTTTGCAGGCCACGACAAGGCAGTGAGCAGTGTGGGTTGGAGCCACAGTGGACAGTGGTGGCTGAGTGCATCAGAGGATTTGACCCTTCGAATCTGGCCCAATAGAGGCGCAGAGCCTACCTTCGTCATGGTAAAGAGATAAAGCCCGCTAGCACAATGCTGCTGCTCACGTTTTGATGGAGACGATGTATTGCTAGTTTAAAATCCCTGTCCTGTATGTGAATACATGTACAAAGATATTTGTTCCTAAGAAAGAAATCACGCATTGCATGCGAAAAAGTGTTGATATTGTAGGAAGTAGTCCAACAACCCTTTGGCAGTATCATTAAGATTCTACACATTTTAAACAAATACATTTTACACAGCCAATCTTCTGCTGCAGTTTCCAAGCACCCAAACAGCACCCTTCTCAGAACACTTCATTTTAGCAGTCTGTCCTAATAGCTGGGCTCTTTCCTCTGCTGATGTTACCCAACTTAATTTATTTCATTGAGAATGGGTCCAGACAGTATATTGTTTGGCCGTGGACATGAGTCATTTTAGGAAGAAGAATGTCTGCCTGTCTTCTGTGTGGAGTTTGTAGTGTTATCCTGCTCTGAAACCACAATGTCTATTTCTGAGAGGATATTAAATGTCCCACACAGGTTAAGAAGCAAAATACTACTGGCCCACACAAAGACAAGTCTACCGCGCCTCCTCTCTGCAGAATTTTGAATCCCTTACTCCAAATGGGGAAAAATCTATGTAGTTTAAACCATTTTGTAGACTTCATATCATAGACTGTGTTACAGAGATGTATTAACCATTAAGCAAACATTGATTACTTGATTAAAGATACAGTAGTGTGCTCTATTGTGAATACCACAGAGCTGTTTTATTATTTTGGCTCTATTGTGTTTGACAGGGGATTGACAAGAAGACTGTCACTTCTCGATTGTGGATATTGGCTATATCAAACAGTTGGAAATATTCTCATGTATTTTTTGGTCCTCGAACAACATATTTTCATTGGACATCATATTACAAAATCACAAGTGAAGCAATAACACTACTATATTTACCCTACTGGTGTTGTGTGCAACCATATTCTTTCTTTCTTCTTTTTTGGTCCTAGAGTGGTGATACATTCTCCAAACCTGTCAGAAGTCCTCAGTTTTATTACTTAGACAAATTCCTGCTACTGGCATCTGGGAACTCTCTTTACCTCTACCTTCATCACCTGGACCACACACGTGATGACGTGAAAAGGTATTACACAGTGTAGGTAGTAGTCATGCTGGGTCAAGATATATTTGTTAGGACTGTGTTGATCATATTAGTCTGCAATACAATTGTCTATAGTTTGTTTATTTTCTTAAAATAATTGTGAATAAATACAGCAAAATACCATAAAACTCTTGATTAATATGTGATTAATCTAAGACTGCAATACAACTTTCTGCTGTTACTTTCAGATATCAACAGCGGAGTACTGTTAAATTGGCAAGCCGTTTTGAGATACCAGCAACAGACATTACCGCCTTATCTTCAGTCAATGATTTTTTCTCCTGTATCCTTAATTAAAATGTGCATGCACCTTTTTAGAATGCGCACGTATGTATATTAAGAGAAAAGTAGTAGTAACATAATTCCATCGGGCTACCACAGCTGGTTTTATTTGGAAATATGAATCTGTTTACTTGTTCAGGAATGCCTCCATTGCACAATATGGTTAAATATTTAACAATAAATGTGTCTAATAAATCCACTGAACCACGATGCTCACTCACCTTAGAGCTGTTGAGGAAGATGGGCTTATAAAGAAGACGCCCATTAGGAACCATGCACAACAGTACGAATAGTCAATATGTTCATTTGATTGAGCTGGTATTGGACCCTTCTAATGTATTATATGATTGTAAAAAGGATATTACAAATTGTTCAACTGTTTACTATATAATATAATTTCGATTTTCATGACCTGTCAAATGTTTTTTTTTATTTAAATCTCATTCATTTGAGCTGTTAGTAAAACATGGTAAATCCAATCAAAACACTAATATGCATTGCTTTTCCTGAAACTATAATGACCTAAGCTCTTATTTTAACCATTCTTATCTGGACAGATTTTTTTAAGGATTTTTTAATACTCACTGAAATCTAAATTGGACTGAGCACTTACTAAAGGCTGTTCTCTCATCAACCCTTAATTTGTTTCTTAGCATGTGCCACAGACATTGTTCTTGTGTGTGGATCTGATCGGTCCATCCACGTCTTTGACATGAACAAAGGTGCTGTTTCCTCAGTGCTGTCTGAAGCCCACAGTAGAGCCACCCACTGCATTTCACTGAACAAGGTAAGAGCTTAACTTTCCAGCGCTGGCAAACCCTCATGTGAGGTGAATTCTCATGTGGCACTCCTTGATGGAGTGGTCACTGAGACATATGAACTAGATTTGGCAAGTGGTTTTGGACCATCTGAGCCTCCGTCTGAGCCTATTTATCATGACCTAAAGCTCAGCCTATAGTCCAAGGCATTATGTGAATAGCCCATGAGAGTAAAGGAAAGTTGCTACAGATCCAGCACTGCTTACAAATGGGACTGGTGCTGGCTTTACCCAGTTTGGAACTAAAGTGATTAAGATATGGGAAGATTTGCTTAAGGGCCATCTAGACTCTGCCAACAGCACTCTTACAAATGAAGATGGAATAGCTGCAGCAAGTTGGCCTCCACTTGCAGGTGGATTCTGAGGAATGGGTCCAGTAAGTGTAATGGCTCATTACATCTTCCAAAGGCCCCTGGTCCTGGAAGTTACAAGGCCACGTGCTCTTCAGTGTAGTGTACATT
>JAODVN010157502.1:0-14646 GCA_025434125.1 Chologaster cornuta
TCTCTCTCTCTCTCTCTCTCTCTCTCTCTCTCTCTCTCTCTCTCTCTCTCAGGGTTCTAATGGCTTCAATGGTGTTCCAGGAGCAAATGGAGAAAAGGGAGCGAGGGTAAGCCACCCTTTGAAGTAACCACTTTAAGTTACACCCCCTATTGAAGATACACTCGTTGACCTTGTCGAGGAACCCATCACATACACATATACCACGGACCAGTGCCTATGTCGCAGTGCACACAGCTGTAAGGGGAGGGGTAGAGGAGAGTGTGAGCCCAGCATATAGCATGGAGTACAGAGGGGAGCAGCGATACACCTTCGAACCAAAACAACACTTGGATTGTTTAATCCTAGATACAGAAGAGTGTGCTTTTAATTAAAGGCTGGTTGGTTCAGCCACAGTAGCCGAGATGAGCATTTGGTTTAAAGCATGTCCGGGCAAACCCACACACAGTACTGTTTACTACACGGTGCAGGCTTTCAAACCAACACGTAGTTAAGTACAGAATCAATTAAAACAGGTGAAAACCCATTAGATTTGATTATTGGGGAAGTTTGGTCCAGAAGCTCCCGCCAGCATTGCTCCCGGCCTCCTGGTATTAAACATAGAGGTAATGAAGAGGCTGTGGACAGAGGAGCGGGGAGGAGTAGGAGAGTATGGCTGTATCGACGAGACAAGCTGTCGACTCCTCTCCCCCTCTGACACCTCTGGACCCGGCTTGTCGGAACTGGCAGGTAGTTGAAGCTGTCAAGTGCCTCTGGGTAACACTTACTGCGGTGATTTGATTTTTTTTATTTCCACCAAAAGACTTTGCAGATCATTCTATTTTATCCTTGACTCAAACTATCATAGGTATAGGCATTATTGTATTCCTTGCTTGAATGGGCTCAGCTCAGTAGTTAAGGGGAACAGCAAATCATTGTTATTCTTTCAGAAAGTACCACATTTGATGCTTTTGACAAAACAGGGCTGGTTTAGCAGTAACTGTTAACTGTTGATTGTCTTTCGTAGGGAATTGCTGGCAAATCAGGACCTAGGGGGCAACGTGGTCCAACGGTACACAACTCTTTTTCTAACTTACCCTTTACTTTGTATTCAAATGATATTTTACTAAATATGTTTAATGTTCTTGGTGTTTGGGATTACCTCTTCCTCTGTCCAGTGTACATACAAACACAGTAGATTTTCTGTTCTTGGCTAATTATTTAATATGTTGTTTATAACGGTAAATAAAATGTGTTTCTTTATCTAGGGTCCCCGTGGAGGTCGTGGTGCCAGAGGACCATCAGGAAAGCCAGGAGCAAAGGTATGGAAGTATCTAAATGCTATGTAGCAATCCATATGTGTGTGTTGGTATGTACAGGAAACCCTGTTTACGCACATGAGTACATTTGTACACGCGCAAATACTGTTCTGATATACTTGGTACATGCTGAGTAGATAGAACTTCTCTCTACCCATCCTCTTTCAGTTCAAGGGACATGACAATAGAATTGATGAGTCCACCTTAAGTCAAACAACAACTCAAATATACATTGATACATTGAATATGAGTGCTACTCATGTCCCTAAATGTAACAATGTTTATAGAAATACATATATACATGGTCGATAATAGTATAGTCACAGTGTTAGAACAACCAGGAAATGCCGAAACCCAAGGAGTGTGGAGATGTAGTCTTAGCTCAGATGTAGTCTTAGCTCAGATGTAGTCTTTTCTCAGAAATAGTCTTATCTCAGATGTAGTCTTAGTTTAGATGTAGTCTTAGCTCAGATGTAGACTTATTTTAGATGTAGTCTTAGCTCAGATGTAGTCTTATCTCAGATGTAGTCTTAGCTCAGATGTAGTCTTAGCTTAGATGTAGTTTTAGCTCAGATGTAGTCTTAGCTCAGATGTAGTCTTAGCTTAGATGTAGTCTTAGCTCAGATGTAGTCTTATCTCAGATGTAGTCTTAGCTCAGATGTAGTCTTAGCTTAGATGTAGTCTTATCTCAGATGTAGTCTTAGCTCAGATGCTATATGGCTAGTGTTGCTCCAGATCTCTAGTCTAAAAATAGAGTGTATAAACCGCAGGGCTGCAGATAGTGTACGTAATCAATGTATAAACCGTGATTGGTAGTGGTGAAGTTACAGTACAGTAATGACACCACTGTGTTTGATTCGTGTCTCCTCAGGGTACTTCAGGCAATGACGGCCCACCTGGTGGACCTGGAGAGAGGGTAAGTGCTGCTCTCGGCAACTATTGATCCAGAGCTCCACTCGCATGGGAGGCTGTATTGGTAAATAGCATAGGCTGTTGTACTCTTAATGGCTCTTGCACAATAATGGCAAACAGCAGTGATTACCACTGTTGTCATTTCAAGTTGGATTACAGTGACCTAATAGCACTGTAGGTTTCAAAATAGTCTTACAGCACAGTAGGAGAAATTCTGCTGTCATCAGTGGAAATAGTTTTGCCATGTCCTAGTGAGAGAGCAGTTTTAACCAGATTACCATATTATAGTGTTTATAATGCATGTGATGTATATTGTGTAACCCTCCTGTTGTGTTCAATTCATGTTTTTTAGTTTGATGGTCCTGGTCAAAAATCGCTGTCCCGAATTGACTCTAAATCCATAGTAATACATGACATGTTTTGAACTTCTTTTTGATTTTCAGTGCCTGTAGGCATTATTGACCTGACCTCATTTAATTTGTTTTTGGGTAAAATGCTCAGTTTTTGCTGTACACAAAGTCTGATTTATTACGGAAATTTGTTTTCAAACATTTTAAAATATGAAATAGTGGCATCAAATAGCATATGTTGTGTGTTCCCTGTCCCAATGGACTGGTATGATTGTATTAGTAAAGAAAATACATACTGTAGGCCCAAACTATGGCAAGCAGTTTAGCCATTAATTCTTCTAGACTAGTAACTATTTTAAATATACTTATTATTTAGTGACTTATCCAAAAGCCAATAATATATTTATAATTGTACAGTACTATAGCTACAGTATATTAGATACCAGACTACTTATTCATTAGATACTAATAATTATTATTTCAGTCTGGGCTTTGTGTAGCCTATGATTTCAATTAATTACATTTTAACATGTCTCAATTTTATTGATTGTTTATATTTATAGATGAGGTGTGTCCATCTGCTGAGTGGGCATGTGCCTGAACTCAGTTTTATACACTCATTGTGGTCGCACCCATTTATTCCTAATGAGCAGTCATTTCTGACCGGGAAAACCATGGCATAGGTGTACAAATGTTAAACGTATAGGTATATCGTGTGTGATACCCTGTGTGGACAAAGCCATGCATCCTAATGGCAATCACTTTAAATATCAACATTTGAAAACAAGTGAAAACTATATAATTGGTCAGAATTGACCAGAACACAGCAGGAGGGTTCAGAGGTTACAGTTACATGTCTACTTTATGCATCTATGTCTTCATTCATTCCCATTGTTGTATTTCACCTCTAGGGACCTCAAGGGCCACAGGGACCAGTTGGCTTCCCTGGACCTAAAGGACCCAACGTGAGTGTGTTCCGTCAGTCGCCCTGAGTCAGTCGGGTTCAGTGCATACCCATGTGGACACTGGGTCAAATAACACATGAGCTGATGTTCACTGTCTGCCTGGCCGTCTCATAGGGTCCACCAGGAAAGGACGGGCTGCCCGGTCACCCAGGACAGAGAGGAGAAACGGTACGTCCATGAACCAATTATGGTGGGCCGCATGTCATGCTGTCAGTCATTGACACCCTGTACAAGTCAGGCAGAATGGAATATAAGGTATAAGAATATGACTTATATTGGAGATAGCAGGATGAAAATACGATATTCTTTCTGTTTTATTTCTATTTTTTAACTTGCATATAATTACCACTGTCTTTTATTACCATGATTTTAAATAGAGTAGTAATGACTGCAAAATTATTTTTATCAAACACTACGTACAGTTCATGCTGGGTGACTCATAGCTGTACTCACAGATTTATAACTACATGATTATCTTGGAGGCATAGAAATATATATATAATATATATAACAGCCTACGGCCCATGACACATAACTGACAGCGAGGTCAAAGACAACAAGACCTCATGTACAGAAGTGTGAAAGCAGGACCTGAAGTTGGCATTAGACAGTATTCATGTTATGTGCATGTTATGTGTGCACTTACCTATTTAGGGCTTCCAAGGCAAGACTGGACCCCCTGGACCAGGCGGTGTGGTTGGCCCGCAGGTAAACTTACTACTACAGTAAATATACACTAGAGGTGGAGCCAAAACAGAAAACAGTATTTAGATAAGCACAAATAGTGGGTCATGTTTTTCATTATTTCTGTTTGTGGAGAAAAATAAAAAAGTTTCTGGTGGTTATAATATGAGTGCATGGGATACTTGTGCTCCACCTGCTTTGCAGGAGAAAAAATAAATGAAAGAAACCTTTTAAACAGGTGCATAAATGAATACAATAAAGATACATAACATGATACTGAAATTACAAACATTATTTAAAATGGTTAGAGGAATCAGATGATAGAAATATACAAGACATTTAAACCATATCCTTTTTGTTGCTGTCAGACCGTCAGCACCATGCAAATAGCGCCATGCTAATCTGGAGGAGGTAAATATTCCAGTAGCAGTTATTAGTTATCAGTACATGTCTTTTATGGAGGTTTACTGTATATCCCCTGGTACCCACTAACCTCAGTGTAGGAATCACCAAGACCCCCCTGTACGCATACGAGGGTGCTGTATAGCCTCAGGTATACAGACCAATGTGCATGTATATTCACCAAAACAACTACAGACTATTAGACAATACTTGTTCCCTGGGATTGATACACAGACAACAATTTGTGTCTGTAATCAATGTTCCAAACAGGCCTGCCACAGGTCTCAGATATTTACTGACAGCTATAGGTAGTGAGTTCCATAACTTGGGGGCGTAGTTAATAAAGGCTGTGTCGCCTTCAACCACTGTCAGATGACCTTAGTGCAGAGGGTGGTTTGTAGTTGACCATTGCTTGAGCGATATAGTTAGGTTCTAGCCCATGTAGCACCATATATGTAAAAAGAAAGACCTTAAAATGTATTCTGCATGCTACTGGTAGCCAGTGCATGTTCTCTCCTTGTAGTTTTTGATAAAAGCCTAGCAGCAGAGTTTTGAATGAGCTGTACTCTCGCTGAGAACAGCGAATTACAGTACTCGAGTCAGCTAGATACAAAAGTGTGAATACGTTTTTGGCATCTTTTTTTTAACAAAAAGTATGGAGTTCAGGTATATTTCTCAAATTAAAAAATTATATTTTCACTACCCCATTGATGTGAGACCTAAAACTTAGATCTGAGTCCAACACAACTCCGATTTTAGCCAGTGCGTTAGTTTTCCTACATTATTAGCTAACATTTTCCATTTTGCTTTAGGGCCAACAAGCAGGATTTATGTTTTGTCCTCATTTAACTTGAGTTATTACCATTTATGTATTGCCAATAGAGAGCCAGTAATGGCTAAAATACTATAACATCTACTGATATCTACAGAGGGACATTTCACTGATGTTACAAGGTAATGGATAGTATTTCGATTTGCAGTTTTATAGTGTTTATAATCCAATGTCTAATTCCATTCCCGGAAAGATCATCTTCATTGGGCCAACTATCTTTCATGGGCTATACCTTTTAATGATCAGGAAATACATTTGTATACAGTTATTTCCACAATGCATTCTGTCCCCAGGGCCCTACAGGTGAGACTGGACCCAGCGGAGAGCGAGGACACCCAGGCTCTCCTGGCCCTCCAGGTGAGCAGGGTCTGCCCGGAGCTGCAGGGAAAGAGGGTGGAAAGGTAAGTGTTGTGTTGTTTAATCACACCCAATTAAAGGCATACTTCTCAATTGGGGTCCTTAATTAAAACCCATCTCTTACACACACATAACATACTGTACTCAGACATAAACAATGTCCAGAGAAATATGGTGTTTCTGGGGGTGCTATAAAACAAGCAAGTTGTCTATCTTCAAATGTAGAGTCAGCTATGGCAAGCTAAATGAAAGCTAATACATTTTTTGTCAAATTTACCAAATATCTCAGTGCATTTCGCTACCTTAGCGATCTAGGTGGGTGTTAAAATAATTAGATAATTCTATACAGCCTTCGCTCCATAAATAACATAAAGAAAGTGGCAACACCGCTCAAAAGAACAACAAAGCTGTAGTACTACCAAATCAATTTAAGATGAATTCCAAACATAGAATTAGAAACAAAGGTACTCATTACTACAATTTAATTGCAGTTATGATCAAGTAGTAAGTAAAAAAAATACATTTTAGTTTATTATAATACATTTCAAAAATATTAATAGATGAGCTTAAGAAGGTTTCTTCTATTGTTATTGTTCTCCACGTACATTTTATGTAAACTTAATGATTTTGTTTAGAAACTGTAAGCCCTATGGGAAAGCAATCACATCTTTCATCCATTTTCTAGCATTTGAATAATGTCTGTTGTCTATAAAGCAATCTGATAAATAAATCTGGCATGGTTCTTGATGTGACCGCATTTTTTATGTAAGCTTTGTTACAGACTAATTGCAGTATTTGTATTTTAATTGTCCATCACTCTCATGCAAGTCATTCTAGCACCAACCCCCTTGTTTGAGAAGTCAGATAAGCTAATGTCGTCATGTGTCTCTGTAGGGTGATCCAGGCCCCCAGGGAATTAGCGGTAAGCCAGGTCCTGCTGGTTTGAGGGGCTTCCAAGGGACCAGAGGGCTTTCAGGGGCCATGGTATGATATGTACAATACACACACACAAACTTCAGTAGTCTGTTTTTTGTTTTTTGTGTGTAGTTATTTCAAATGATTTAGAAACTACCCTCTCTGCTGTAATTAAAAAAAGCAAAAAAATCTATAATCACCAAATCATAACACATTTAAAAAAAGATAGAATATCAATGATGACATATTCCAATTAAAATATATCTTTAGAAGTATCTTCAGAATATTTTCTGTTTGATCAGATGCCTTGATTTTCATTAGATTCTTCACTTTACTGTACTGTTTTGGCGTCAATCACAGGCCCAGCATGTACCTATACAGTAAACCAAAAAGAATAAAAACAATTAGTCTCAAACACACACATGCATCTTGCTGATTGTAACAAACGTCAGACCTCTAATTATCTAGCTAATGACCTGTTGTTAAGATAATGCCAGGCTTGGCAGTAGGTCTGGCATAACTCTTTGATAATAGACGAAGTGGTTTGATTTATTAGAAGGGATGAAAATACTTACAGCCACCATATTGTACTGTTTTATCATCATTCATTTCAGTGACAGTGAAAAACAATAAGTATGCCATAGATGCCTTTTGTTAAGAAACAGTGGGACATTACAGCAACAGAAGAAACCACTAATTAATCATACTTTCAATATAATACAATGCAAATCAACATTAGCAATAAATGTTATTGTACATCATATTTATGATCGCCACATTGTAAATTAATTGCTTTACGCCCACACACGTATATGTATAGATATACAAACGTGCAAAACAGAACGTCCACATATTGTACAAGCATGCATGCATGTTTTAATCCTCTCTGTTTATACAGCACACACACACACACGCACAGCAAGTACACACAAGTTTCCTGCATCTGAATGTACAGTACATCAGCGTCTCTCTCTCACACACACACAGACCACATGGCTCATTCTCGAGGACAGAGACAGTTGCAATATACGAGCCAATAAATAACGTTTTGTGTGCCCTGGCAACCGGGACCGTTGAATGTTGACGCCTTGGTAGTGAGGCGCTGACTTGGCAGGCTACGCTTTCCCTCGGCTCCGCACGAGCCCCCTAAACGAGTCCCAGTGATGAAAGCCTGAATCGCCGCGGGCTAACGGCGTGTTGCATGCGTGCCATGCTCACTGCTGGAGCTGAGATCCAGACAGTGTGATCTGGAGGAGATGACAGGATGAAGAGAAGACGTCCCCACCTGAGTGTCTGCTCCACCGGGGACGTAAACGCCACCAGTGGGCTCTCTGTTCTTGTCATCTAATGATGCCGGTTACACAAGATAGCTACACATGTACAGTCCGATCATGCTAAGGCACGCGCATTGTATGCACTCACACAGAAACACACATGCTCACATTATCATTTATAAGGGCCCTCTGACAGCAGTGAGTGGCGTGGAGCGGTGGCCCACGGCGAGCTACGACTAACCCCACTCCTGTTCTTCTCTTTCAGGGTCCAGGTGGCTTAAAAGGAGGAGAAGGCCCACAGGGTTCCCCCGGCCCCATCGTAAGTATCCGCGTTGCCATGGTTACCCATCTTCCCCTGCCACTGAGGCAGCAGTGAGAATGGAGATAATCCTTTACATAGTCGAGAACAGACCGTCGTATAGCAATGTACGCTTATTGGTATAGTGTGCCAGTTTGTGATGGCTTTTACAATAGCACTCGTCCTTCTGATCCTTCTGATTCTTTCTGACAGCATAAGAAAGTCTCACTATACAGATACTGATGGAAAATATATATTCTTGGCCAATCAGATTGGGAATTCATTGTATTTATCGTGTTTCCAGATCTCAGTGTCTGTGAAAAACAGGGTTTCATAACATTGTGCATACCACACCATCTCTCTTGGGTGGACCACAAAGGACTGAGGATCTATCCGCTTTGTCCTGTTTGTTTGTTTCTTCTTCACTTTGAAGAAGACCTTGCATGGGTAACCTTCCGCTAACGTCTTCTTACCTTTTGATAGTGTTCTTTATACGGTGATGAAAGAGGTGTATTGCACCACCGTCACACACCAGACAGCCTCGTGGGGCTACTGCATCATTCACGTATCGCTTTGTGTCACACTGTGCTCTCGCCTGCTTTGTGACCCTGAGATGTTGAGCTACGAGCAGGCTAATCTATAAATAAGTGGGCTGTTTTTATTAACCCCCGACCAATCCCTTTGAATCTGTCCAGCCAGTGATGGTTGGAATGCCTCCAGACTCGCAGAGTGATTTGACTGACTGACTGACTGACAGATAGCTTTCATCCCGTCTGACATTTTGTCCAAACACGGGCTCCGGATAATTGTACCTCCTCACCAACAACAGGGCCGAGGCAGATTACATGTGTGCAGCTGCCTTATGTAGAACATGCATAGCGCGAAGATGCAAAGAGAGAAGAGCTCATTGAATAAGTGAACTTATTTCCTAGTTTTCTCTAATTATCTCACACGTGGGGCTATTGGCTGAGAACATTTAATGGACTGCTTTCACAGTTTGGGGGAAAAAAAACACCCGCTGAAAAGAGCTCGGTGTACAATTCCTACGCTCACCAGAGATCTGATATTTTTCTCCATCGATTTTCTGCCAGTGGTTGAGCTGGTGTTGAGCTGTGCACGTGCGTGTGTGTGTTGTACAAGAGAGATTTAGAGATAATAGAACAATTCAGAAGCATTTTCTGCATGTATACAGCATGTGTCCTACTGTAATGTGTGTGTGTGTGTGTGTGTGTGTGTTGTAGTTTTCTTTCTCTGATACAAAGTACATTTAGTGAGTGCTAAACAGCAAAACGAAGCTCAAGAATGCCGTGACTGAGAGTCTTGCGTATGAATGCAGGCAGGTTGGCACACATGGCCTGACAGTTTGGAGCTGTGTGTGTCACAGGAGATGTTAGTCACCGAATGGGCCCGGCCTGTGAGTGCCAGGTGGCTGTAACATTAGCAGCTGAATCATTACTGGGAGAGGTGGTCCTCCTCGCTTAGCAAGACGCTATAATGACCTGCACTTCAAACATGGCGTTATTCTTTATGTGACTGTGGCCAACAGCACACCTGGGTATAGCAAGTGGGAAGGTAATAAGACTTCTGGCTTAACGTGGGTGACAAGGAATTGTGAGACCTTCCACCAGGCCTTGGTGGAAGGGGGAAGGGGGGCTTCTCTCTGAAAGCAGCAGAATTATATTAAGAATAAGAGTTTTTTCTTCAGCCCAGCTGCTGTCACCACAGACCGAGTGACGGCGAGGCTGTCATGGCCGCACTCTCTCTCTCTTTCTCTCTTCTTACTTTCTTTCTTTCTTAATTTCTCTCTTTCTTTCTTTCTTTTTATTATTTTTTTTGTGTACTAATATTTGATATGCCAAGAAATCTGTGACTGGTGATTTTTATATAAACCTGCACGTGTAAATGCAACAGTTTGAGCCTTCCCTGGCTTTCCATAATTCATAAATAAATACAGTGTACTCAATGTATTAAAAACCTGCAGTGAAGAAACAGTGTGTATTATCGGCGCATGTTACCGTAAGTACAGTATTGTTTAGTTAATGTTCCAGCCAAGGTGTATGTTTCCCAGTTTTAAGTCATGACATCCTTGCCTGGCAAGCCATGCATCACATGTCTTTCTTTCTGGGTGTCAGGGTTCTCCAGGAGAGAGAGGTGCTGCTGGCCCTGGTGGTCCCATCGGCCTGACTGGACGCAATGGCCCCCAGGGGCCTCCCGGCCCTGCTGGAGAGAAAGGAGGCCCTGTGAGAATTTTCATAACTCCCTACTGCACTGTGTTCCTCTTTTGAAGTGGACAGATGTAAGGTGTAATATACAGTACAGTATATCAGTGTGTTAGGAGCTTCATTTTGAGTGGATAGGACCATAAACTAGTCAGCCAGCTCTGGTGTGAACTTTACACGCCATACGTCTAACAAGGTAAAGTCATATGGATGGTTCCTGTTTGACGGTGTGCATGTGCTGCTCAGGGGGAGAAAGGTCCCGTGGGCCCCGCTGGTCGTGACGGCATCCAAGGTCCAGTTGGTCTTCCTGGCCCTGCAGGTCCTCAGGGACCCCCTGGAGAAGACGGTGACAAGGTAAAAGATGAGCGTTTTGCTACTGCCAACAGTACTAGCTGTCTATATGAGAGGGACCATGGACTGAACAGGAATGAGTAGTTCTATAAACATGAACTGTCCTTTTGAAGAAATAATGTTTTCATGTTATCTGTGGAGACTTAATATAATGTTAGTTTAAATGTAAATAAATGTAATGTTACATTTGGAAACATACAGTGGCAATAAGGTGTCATTAAAGGGTATTCTAAACACATAGTGTCTTTCTTTCTTTGCTGGTATTTTTGTACTTGTCTATCATCATAACCAGTGATGACAGACAATGTCGTCATTCCTGATAGGTTGTTGAAGAGCCAAATCAAACATACGCTAACACGGACTAAAGAGGGGAAAACACACAATTCTCAGCACACACACATAAACAAGCACAATATGTGCGTCTGTGCTTTATGGTGGGCTTATACGCTTTACGTTTATGTATATTCTTATTGCTATAATGTATGTGTTCTAATTGTATTATGACATAGGTCAATGTTTGATTTGCACTCTCCCCACCGAGTAAATACTTCAATCAAGTATACTTTGCAGTAATTTGCATAGTGTGTTTAGCCTTAGGCTAGCAAAACGTGTGTTTATGGAAAGCACACTGAACCGTGAATCCCAGCTGAGCATCGTTCCAGGGTTTGATCATCATAGAGTGCACTTCCAACCCCTGTCACGTCCTCTATCACGCGGTGACGTCAGTGATGGTGCGTGAGGTCGGGGAGATTCAGTGTCAGGCATTGCTGGGAGCCAAGTACTCAATGAATTGAAAACACTTGCCCAAGGTCTGTGGGCCAATCAAATTAGAATCCCTAGAGTGATATACAGTATGCCACCCAATCATGGTAAAGATTACTTGATCTGTCAGACATGCATCTTCTAAGGCTCTTCTCTTTATGTTGCTCTGCAGGGCGAAGTTGGTGGTCCGGGGCAAAAGGGCAGTAAAGGGGACAAGGGGGAATTGGTGAGTAGTATGTTAACCGTTTCAGTCCCTTTCAGTTAACTATCACAACTTCCCTTCCCAACATATTGTATGGGCTGGTTCTGAACTGAAATCAATGAAGACATGTGTTATTCACTATCATTAAGCTGGAGGAGGGCCACTTGCTGGCAAGTAGCGTTTAGGACTGATCTTTCTACCTAGATGTGTGTTTACTGATTGATGTAGACATGGATGTGTATTTGAACACGTGAAGATTCATGTGTGAAGTGAAAGTGAAACGTTAGCTGTATTTGTCAGTGAGCATCTACAGTAGGTAATGTTTACTGTCAGGCAATATAGTCGTGCAGTATAGTTGTTTTTACATGTAAAACGATTGCTGACATTATAAGCCCTACGTGGCTAATAATAGGTTTCTGTCTGATGTCTGTCTGGAAACTGACTGTCTTTTCTATCTGGTTGCTTTCAGGGTCCCCCTGGTTCAACTGGAATCCAGGGTGTAATCGGTGCCCCTGGTCCCGCAGTAAGTAACATGTCTACTCAGCACATGAAACCAGTAACAGCATGTTCAGTAGGTTCAACATGTGCCCCATATACCTACTGGGTGAACCATTCATTGGTGCAGTATGTCTTTGGATATGCCTGGCAAAAGTCACAAAAGATCACTATTACATGGTCTGAGATGAGATTTAGAGACCCATATTAAAATCAGGGAAAACCACGTTCACTTTCCTAGTTCATTCTCCAAGGTTGTAACAGCCTGTCATTCACTAGAACAGATTTGTCCATTGCATTTCTATAGTGGCTTATCTGCCGAAGACACATGGAAGGTTTATTGTGTAACCCGCTCTGTCTGTAATAGTAAATCTAACCAGTGGGTCTCCTTGACATTCACAGTCATGTTTCCATCAAGCCTCATATGGCACTCAAAGACAACTACGTCCATTTGATAAGAGCTTTAAGTCTACAGAATAATGGATATACAGGATCTATTATATATATACACAGTATATACTATATATACTGTATATCTTATTAGCACTATGTTGTTGTTGCTAGCCTAATTGTAAATCGAATGGCTAATTGCGTATTAACAATTCCAACAAAGTATTAGCGTTTGTCAGGCTCCGATGGGTTAGCATAGCCTAGAGGTATGCACTGCTGTAAGCAGGTAGCGTACAGAAGCTGGAGAATAACAAATGATTTAACATTTGTCCAGTTCTGGTGAGTCAAGCTGCTAATGCGATATCACAGGAGTTTGGTCCCGTGCTTCAACTTTCCCTGCCCACGCTATCTTTTTTCAGACTTTAAGCTGTTGCACCACACTTCACACTCATCAACAGCCATATAGGTACACACAGCACATTGGTACAACACTGTTGGCCAGGGAGTGAGACGCCTGGACAAAGTTATTGCCCTAATCCCGATAGAGCCAGACTCTCCTTGTGCTCTGTCATTGATTCACAGCAAGGACAGATGAACATGTACAAGTGGTCATAACAGGCTCACATTGGTAATCGAAATAAACCAGGTGGTTTGACTGTAGCTTGTGTTTCCTGCTCCAATGATCTACTCTACTCACTCCAAGTCATCTCACAATGTATTTACTTCTATCGCAGTACTTTTTTATGGTTCCTTACCGGGGTGTTACTCTCCAGTGGGAGATCATTCAAAGGCATAATCAGTGTAATTCAAAACATAGCCACATTAGCCGTTTAATGCCAAACGTTATCCGTCAAACACAATGTGCCCATGTCAAGTCCCTCCACAGGTTCTGTGTTGCCAAAATAGTAAGCCTTGGCAGGGAGCTTGGAGACTTAGGTGTTGGTGCAGACCTTCAGGGTGATGCTCTGTGACAGCTGCCATTACCCTGCATACCATAAGTTGTGCACAACCTCTTGTCACAGAGCGGCCAACCGTGCAGTATGCTTTTCTACTGGACATGAGTTTGAACTAATGGCTTTAAAACTAGAATAAATTAAGAACTCGTTGAATAGTGTGGGTGAAAAGTTGACAGTTGGGTTTCTCTTCTTTTGATGTTACTACGTTTTAGCTAAGGTGAGTCTAGTCTGTAGTCTATATAGGGTACTCACCCACTAAAATTGCATGGGAAGTACTGCCAAAGGGCTTTCACTCAATCCCACCAGATACAGTTTATTGTATTGTTCAATCGGTATAACTAAAGCCAACAAGACCCTATGTGGCATACTAAGGGCTAGCAAGTATGAACTATTAGTATGAACATATATGAAGGTTATTTTCAGTGCCATAGATATCCCTCATTGGCACACTATAATTGTGATAATGACAGAAAATGAATATAGGCTAATCTTGATCAATTAAAAAACAAAAATGTATGTAGCTTCTAGGCTGAACCAGTATACAGTAAAGAGGAAATAGAAGACATCATAGCAAGCAATACATTATAGAACATTAGGCAGTAGTAAAGGATTTATCTTTATGAGACTTGTTGTTTTTGCTCTACCTGTAATTACAGACGTGTAAATCACCTTTAGGGCTTGGAAAGACCTCCCGAAGCATATGCGAGTGATTTACCACTTAAGATAATAACACGCTGCAACACAACACACAGTACACGAAGAGTAAACACCGTTAGAATTACAACCACATCACGATGGCCTCCCAAACGTGGGTGAGGCAGAGCCAACAGCGAGTGAGATTAGAGGGGTGTCTTGACCACTCAAATCCTCCGCCCCTCAGAATCCACCTGCAATAACTTTGCAACGCGTTCTGTATTCACTGGCAGTCCACAAGGCCCAGCGAGCGCTCTCGCAGCTCTTTCAAGTGCTGACTCGTTTGAACCCCAC